>JAVSBS010011962.1:40503-71382 GCA_033124195.1 Coracias cyanogaster | reverse complement strand
CTTTGTCTAGAAAAAAAAAAAAAAATTCCTTTGGCAGGAGTCAGTTGGTATCTGGCATAGCATGCAGCACAGATTGCCATTTAATGACTGGCCCACAAGTTCCAGCATAGGAGCTACAAGTGATGATAAAAGAATTCTAGCCATCTTTGATATACCTGGAAAAAAGTAACTTTCCCTTAAGGTGTCCCTTATAAAAAGAGGACACAAAATATTTCTCAGTATAATCAGATAAGGAAGAATGGATGTTCATAGGAAAAAGGAATTCAGAATTGGGGTTCAGGTAAATTGTGGTCCTGTTGCTTACAGTTTAAGAAGAAATTAAGATGTATGCGTGATGTTTATGCCAGTCTCACTTTTTAGTTCTCAAATACTCCTTTTAAGGCATTTAGTTGAAGCTTACTTATGAAACCATCCTTTCCAACGGAAATAAACTGCACAGGAACAAAAAAAAGACCATTCTGGCCTTTGTGGAGTCTTTGCCTCAAGTAGTGTAGAGTGTGGAAGATGCTTTCTTAACTTTTAAGATTATTACACTTGACAAGAATCTGTACTGGTTTGTGAGCACCTGCAATATTAAATCTTCCCATAAGGTATTGGAGGGAAAACGAGCCCTTCACTTGTCTGTGCTAATGGGGAAGGCGAAAGCCCCTTTCCCCTGCCTTGGATTCATGCTTCTTGGCTCATTGTTCTTTCATAAATGAAATTAAAGTTGTAGGTAGCGCCCTATGAAAAGGTTTGAGGTTTGAATTTTGACTAAGAGGCCTCTGAAACTGATGGGCCCAGTTCTAGACTTGGCACCATTCTTCTCATAACAAAACCTGAGATTTGTTAGTGACTTCAGCTATGCTTTTGGTAATACCTTAAGCTTTTTCAGATTCATGGTAAGGGAATAACTGAAGTATTTTTCCTACAATAATATAATTTGAAATTACCTCATGGTCAGTTTTGTGGCCTTCCTCTGCATCCGCTCCATCAGGTCCATGTCCTTTTTGTGTTGGGAGTTCCAGAGCTGGACACACAGTACTCCAGGTGAGGTCTTACCAGGGCAGAGTAGAGGGGCAGAATCACCTCTCTCGATCTGCTGGCCATGTGATGGAACTAGCACTTGGGCATCTGTATGCTGAGGTTAAGCAGGGAGTAAATCACTTGTAACCCAGAATACAGTCACTAGCTGTGACCCAAACCAGAGGCCAGGCACTTGTGGCTCAGATGGTGGCACCGTTCTTTTTGGTGGTAGCATGGTCTTTATCGGGCTGTGAAGCCATACTCCAAGTTTGTGGTAGTGGAAGAAATTAAATGTAGAGTTTGGAGGGGGTAGGGAGGTGTTTATTAAAGGAAGGGATTTTTAACCTTCATACTGCAAGTGAGAGGCGTCTAGCAAAGCTGGCTGATCTCAGAGGAGTTGGAGTTTACGAACAACCAGATAAGAAGAACTTTGGGAATATTTTGATGTTGCATTGAAAAAGCAGCAAGGAAATAACACTTACTCTATTGTGCATATCCACTGCAAGCCTGCTACCTGAACCAGATGCTTACTTCTGCAATTAAACTCATTTTAGATAAGAGAATCTTAGAAGATATTCTGAGGTTGTTGAAGGTTTCTTTTGGTAAAATAGATACGAGGGCAGAGAACAGCTCGATGCATTTGTCTGTGTCCATTTAGTTGAGATGACTTTACGTTCCTTTATCACTTTACTTTTTTGAAGTCGAGTAACATTTTATTGTATTTGATGAGATTTGGCTACCAGAAACTATTGCTTATGAGATTTGCCCAGACTTTTCCAGAATCTGTGTGTGTTTATACATTTTATTACACTGCCAAGACATTTACACTGGCTGGATATGTCACCATTGCTTCTGTCTTTGAAACAAAATGTGGCATTTCTTGTCTATTGTTCTGAATTAGGTTAAATGAAGTAGTGTCTTTCAAATTTTATGCTTACATCTTCTAGAATGAGGTTTATTCCCTTCCTCTACTCTCCCAGAGAGTATCTTGAAGCGTTTGTGTGCTTAGTCAAATCCAGCTTTTTAAAAATTTTGCTGTCTCTCCATGGTCTTTACTCTTGTAATGAACTTATTTTTAACATAGGATCTTACTTTTAACAATTAAAGTTTTAGGTTTTTACTATCTATAGGTTTCACCTAATTGATGAATGTAGCCATGATCCTGTTGCAATTACAGACACATCTTTAAAAAAATTTTGAGTCCTTTCTGTGTTTTGGGTATTTGTACGTAGATCATTTTTTTCTTCCTTTACTATTGCTCTTTTTGCCCCACGAGGCTGGTTACTTGCTGGGTATGGCAAGCACGTTAACAACAGAGCCACAAAATAGGTTGAGCATTTCATAAAATGCTTCGAAATACTATATGGCACCTTGTAAGCTGTGAACCTGGTATTTGGAATAGTTCTTTGTCATGAAATGCACAGATACTAACATTAGTATGTGTTGTAAATGTCAAACCCCTATAGTGTGAGTTCAAAACCTTCTCTGTGAATTTTCAGTCTTCAGCCTGGGAATGAACAATAATATTGTTGACAAGGTCTGATTTCAGGAAGTATTATCCTTAAATCAATTAATATAGAGATTTTTATGTATAAAGATGAAGCCTTTATTCTAGGCAACAAAACGTTTTTAACAACAACAGAAATCTTTAATAGTACATATCAACCTGGCAGAAAAACATGCAAGTTTCTTCTAGATCTTCATTGTTATAGGAAGGTCATGCAGAGTCTTCTCCAAAGCACATTGGCTCATTTTGGATGCACAAAAACTAACAGCATAAATAAAAAATTCCAAAATACAACTTTGAAAGGATACTCATCAAATATAGTTGGTTATTTTCTGCCGTAAGCTGCCAAAGATTACACCTGGTTTTCCTTGCCGTATCACCAGTTAAAACAGGTGTTCAAAGGTAGCTTGTGAAAGGTGAACTACATGAGGGTACATCCATTTTTTTTTTTCCAAATTGAGTTACTATTTTAGTGTAGTTTCTTTAATTTTGCTCAAGCCTTTTTTGAGTGTGTTAATCTATATAAACATGATAGTAAAGCGTAACTTAAGTTGGTACTTTTTTTTGTATGCAGGTTTCCACAATCCAAGAACTTGTTACTGGTTACGAAGCTTCTTTGAAAACTTGTGACCTTTTTAGTACATGTGGTAAGTTTCTATGGTCTTACATTAATTACACTGTAACTACTAATGCTGTTTATGGCAGTTATCAAGAACTGTTGATGTGCTGATACTTTTTACAAGAAAATAGTTATAATACCTGCTAGCAAACGAATGCAGTACAGGAAATATTTGCTGGATTTACCAAGCTTTGTGTTGTGAGTTTGTTTTTCAGATGGAGTCTTCAGCCTTGCTGGTTATTGTAACTTTTTCCAATTTTGTTGCAGAAAACGGAGAGAAAGAGCCCCCAACGACATTGCTTTGGGTTCGATATTTCCTGGCACAGCACTTTGACAAACTTGGCCAGTGTTCTTTGGCCTTGGATTACATTAATGCTGCAATTGCAAGCACTCCAACGTTAATAGAACTATTCTATTTGAAAGCAAAAATTTACAAGGTAAAAAGGGAATTTGGACCTATAGAGTAAATACTTTATAAAAAAAAAAATCAGAACTGCTGTAAATGAGTACATACTATTTCAGTTAGCAGTGGTTATGGGTATTGGTTTTCACGTGGGTTTCTCTTTGGGCGCTGTTCTGTTGGGAGGAAAATGAAAACCCTTTTGTTTAGGTTTTGCAAAGCCAGTCACAACTTAGAGCAAATTGTCATTCTGAAAAAATCTGAGGTCAGAGGGGAGCGAACAATGATACTGCCTTTTCTTATTTCTGAGGAAGAAATACCAGTAACTATAGATTTTTACAAGTTGGTCAATAGCAGGCTTATACTGAAAGTTAACTATTTAATTTCCCCCTGACAGCATGTAGGTAACCTCAAGGAAGCTGCCAAATGGATGGATGAAGCACAGTCTTTGGATACCGCAGACAGATTTATCAATTCTAAATGTGCTAAGTACATGCTGCGAGCAAATATGGTGAAGGATGCAGAGGAGATGTGCTCTAAATTCACAAGGGTAAGTATATTCCTTTAGTGAAGAGAGGTTTTTGCTTGCTTCTGGCTGTTGTTTTCATTCTTGTAAATTTTAACAAGAAAAAACCCCAACAACTTTTATTAGTGTCCATTTCTAAGATAATGCTCTTACACTTAGCGGTGAATAACTGTATAGAAACATAGAATGGTTTGCATTAGCCTTTTTATGGATTATATAGCCTAACCCCCCCTGCCATGGGCAGAAACATCTTTCATTAAATCAGGTTGCTCAAAGACTTGTTCTACCTGACTTTGAACACTTCCAGTGATGGGACATCCACAACTTCCTTGGCAGCCTGTGCCAGTGTCTTGCAATCATCACAGTAAATAATTTCTTCCTTACATCTAATCTAAATCTACCCTCTTTCTGTTTAAAACTGTTCCCCTTGTCCTGTCACTGCAGGCTCTGGTGAAAAGTCTCTCTTCATCCTTCCAAGCCTCCTTTTGTCTATTGAAGGCCTCAATAAGGTCTACTGGAGCTTTCTTTTCTCTAGGCTGAACAACCCCAATGAATAACTGCAGCTCTCTCAGCCTTTCTTCACAGGAGAGGTGCTCCAACCCTATGATTTTTTTTTTTTTTTTTTTTTTTTTTTTTTGTGGCCCTCCTGGACCTGCTTTAACAGGCCCATGTCCCTCTTGTGCTGGGAGCCCCAGAGCTGGACACCGGACTCGAGCTCGAGCAGTATAGGCCCCACAAATAATGGAGAAAATGGTTGTTCAAAGGTAGTTATCCAGAAGTAACCAACTGCACAGGAATGTGCACTGTATTTGTTATGATTTAGCATTAACGTAAATTAATTTGGACTTAACATTGAATTCCTTTAAGCTAGTACTCCAGACAAATTTTGTTAAATCAAATTCTGTCCTTAAAAGATGGGTAAGCACTTAAAATTCCTTTTTTTTTGACATTGAACAAAGTTTAGACCCATAAAGACCAGATTTCCATATTATTTATGTAACTAAATAGGAAGACAGCTACTTGGTGGCATTTCCTGGAGCACTTAAAGAATTAGGCTCCGTAATTCATCTTAATTTTAGATGTGAAAACAGTTGAAACTGAATCTGAGCTTTCTAGGTATTTCCAAGAATGACTGAAAACTCACCGTGTATGCTTGTCGGAGGTGTTAGAGCAAGAAATATGGAACTTTAGCTTAGGTGCCTGTGGTAAGATCAGGTAAATCTGATCCTAAATAATTAAATGTGAGTTAAACTGGGTTTTCTTTCTTGTGTAAGACTTCTGAAAATTCGCTGCCTAGCATTCATGCTGTGTAACGTGCTTCCAGTTTGCTTATTCTTAATAAGAGCATAGAGATTACACAAAAATAAATCATAGAATTTTTTCATGTAAAAGTATGAAGTATAAATCTAACTTAGCCTAATGAGTTTATTAGTAACTTGTTTATTAAAAGTTTAATAAACTGTAACAAGTTTATTAAAACTTATATTTACTTCTTTATTAAGTAGTATGAATACTGGTAGATTTTTAGACTAGTAGATGCTACTTAACAGGGAAAAAACAATGAAAATTATTTGCCGAACTTTTAAGATTTTTAGTGGTGGTTTATAGTGTTGTTTTCTGTCCCAGAATTGTAAAAGTGAGACTGTGTAGACAAGCACGAGTTAATCTTAAAAATTTGAGACACTGATCTTGTTCAGATATCTAGTTTTCTAAAAATCATTTAAATCTATTCCTTTTTAGCTTGGGGAGCGTGGAATGTCACAAGTGTTATTCTCAGTCCCTGAGTGGTTATATCCATTTTCTATTGTATTTCAAGTAGTTGAAGGATTGATTTTTTTTTTTTTTCCTCCTAATGGCCTGAAACTAGCTATAGTTGAAAGAAGGAGCTGGTAAATTATAATAGCAAAAAGCGATAATGACACTTATTTCAGGAAGGAACATCTGCTATGGAAAACCTAAATGAGATGCAGTGTATGTGGTTCCAAACGGAATGTGCCGCAGCTTATCAACGGCTGGGGAAGTACGGCGATGCCTTGAAAAAATGCCACGAAGTGGAAAGGGTAAGTAGATGCAAACACCATCCGTTTCTCTCCCAATATTTCTCACGCGCTAGTGAAGATATGCAGGTGTAGTCAGCATGATTTTCTTCACATAGGAAGTTTTTAGAATAAAGGCCTGTTTTTAAAAACAGGTTAATACCTCATTTATCACAGTACATAAGATGTCATCCCTAGCTAGTACTTGAAAAATTATGAAGTGAAAAGGATTCAATATAAAATACTATGTTTCCAAACTATACAACTCTGTGTATATTAACTTATGCTGTCTCCTGCTAATTAGTTTCTTAATTGGACCAATCACATTTCAGTTGTCTTTTAAAGAGTGCCTAAGTCTTTGAACAATTGCATTATGATTTGCTAACAAAATGAGAGTTTCACACTATATTTTTTCTTAACAAAATGAGACTTCTCTGGCTGGGTTTTTCCCTACTGACAGATTCTCTTGGACAGTCACTATTACAAGGGTATTTCTATACCTGTTAAACATTGCCTGTAAATAATCAGTTACAACTTTACTCACCTCCATCTAAAAAAATACACTAAGCAAGGGAAGTGCGTAAGAGTTGTGTGTGTCTGTCTTTTTTTCTTGAAGCATTTTTTTGAGATAACGGATGATCAATTTGACTTCCACACATACTGCATGAGAAAGATGACTCTTCGTGCCTATGTAGACCTTTTGAGATTAGAAGATGTGCTCAGGAAACATGCCTTCTACTTCAAGGCTGCTCGATCAGCAATTGAAATCTACTTGAAGCTCCATGATAATCCTCTTACCAATGAAAGCAAAGAACAGGAAGTGAATTCAGGTATCTAGACCATAATGGAAGCTCATACGTGTATGACACATATAAAAGCCTATTAAGCAAAGTTACATGCTGTAGAATATAAGTGTTGTAACATACACAAGTTTTTCCTCTTCAGGGGTGGCATTTCAGAGTATTAAGAAGAAATATTTAAGAAGAAAAATTGAATGCAATTCAGCCCCTTATTCATTTAAACAAAAGATAAATGTAATTAACAGATGAATTATAAAGCAATGGATACATTTTGTGGGAAAGCAGTCTGAGGCGTAAGAATTTAATTTTGATCTACTGTATTAATGTATTACATAGTAATACTAGTTAAGACTACATTACATTTGATCCTTTTTCACATAACTGCAGGGCCAAAGAATACAGGGCAAAGTTAATACATCTAGGAAATAATTAACAACAGTGCTAAATAGAAAGCAGACTTTCTTAGGAAACCAGTGGGGTGTGGTTTGGAAATCTGAAGATTCTGTGACAAATGTGTGATGAGGCTTTTTTTTTTAAGATAAGTAGTTGCTTCTCCTCTTACGGAATCACTGCTGCTATCAGCACTGCAGTGGCCTCTGGCAAAGGGGTGAAATTAATGTCTAGCTCTTTGCAAAGGGAAGAATATTTGACACGAGGGGAAAAGTTTAACTGGACTAAAAATACCACTTGGTATTGCCAATACAATCTTAACTTTCATTCAGAGTTTTTGCCTATGTGTAATAAAGTACATGGAGAGAGGCACATTTCACAGCACAATTCAACTTCCATCTTTTTCCTCTGCAATTTTAATTTATTTCAGTATATAACACAAGATAGGTGTGCGATAGAATCTTAATAGCAATGTGTCATGGAAACTAAGGTGAGGAGGAGTCTAAGAAGTCATGTTGGTTTCTTTGCCTGCTGTGAT
Organism: Coracias cyanogaster; assembly: GCA_033124195.1. Taxonomy (NCBI): domain Eukaryota; kingdom Metazoa; phylum Chordata; class Aves; order Coraciiformes; family Coraciidae; genus Coracias; species Coracias cyanogaster. Next base: position 63,561 of record JAVSBS010011962.1, on the reverse strand, counting down.
TAGGGGACTGGAACATCTCTTGTGAGGAAAGGCTGAGAGACCTGGGGCTGTTTAGCCTGGAGAGGAGAAGGCTGAGAGGGGAATTTATCAATGTTTATAAATATCGGAAGGGTGGGTGTCAGGAAGATGGGACCAGACTCTTTTCAGTGGTTCCCAGTGATAGGATAGGGAGGGGAAATGGGCACAAACTTGAACACACGAAGTTCCACCTCAATGTGAGGAGGAACCTCTTTAATGTGAGGGTGACAGAGCACTGAAACAGGCTGCTCAGAGAGGTTGTGGAGTCTCCTTCTCTGAAGATTTTCAAAACCTACCGGACACGTTCCTGTATAACCTGCCCTAGGTGAACATGCTTTGGCAGAGGGATTGGACTAGATGATCTCCTGAGGTCCCTTCCCTTCACTATTCTGTGATTCTCTGATAGTGGTGACTACATATATTAATAAAAGTAAAACTCTTTTAGTAGAGTGCTCTATTCCACATATATCTTTAAGGCATATAATTTTTATTCATAGGATAGTCTAATACACACCATAAGCTCTCAGCCATATACTTTTGTGATTCTGATATGCACCTAAAAGCTAGTATTTGCTGCTCGCTTGCTTCACTGCTTTCTCCATCCCCCAACTTCAAGCCTCCTAATTGGCTTTAAAAATGAAATCTCTTGGAAACTTCTGCTGACCTGCTAACATGTTCTGTAGACTTACCTGACAGAGGTGAGACTATGTGCTTACACAGATTTGCTTGCCTTTTGGCAAGAAAAACATGAATTTGGAGGGCTTAGCAGCAGACAGATTGCCCAGGGAGTATAAAAGCTCCACATTTAGCAGGATAGTGTTACAGACAGCACAAAGCAGGAATGAAATATTACCAGGTAAAGTAATTCAGTATTTATCAACTTGGCCCACAGAAACCCTCTGAAACCATCCTTACATGCTTAGTTTGACCTAACCTGTAGAATAAGTTCTCCAAATGTGTACTGAGGAGGAAGAGATGCTGGTCTGTGTGACTGGATGCTGTGCCCAGTGTGGTCTTGCAGCTACAAGCTTTCAGTTGGACAGGGCTGCCTTTCTGGGGACTTAGATATTTTCAGTCTAAGTAACTAAATTAAATAATTTTAAATAAATACATTATCTCACTGGCTATTGGCATTCTTGAGACGTAGCACTTTATAGGAATTGTTACCAAAGGGATTTGGATAAATGGAGGATACATATTCTATCATTACTAGGATGCTATAATAACGAATTAGCATCCTGGTAATTTAAAAAAAAAAAGCTTTTCCTGTGTGTGAAGTTTTAAATGCAGTTTCATTGAGGCTGTCTGGAACTTTTCTAGACCTTGAGTCTCTGAACAGTAGGCAATCAAACTGCTTGCACTTTTTTCCCTATTGTTACTCATTCTTCTGTAAGCAAAACTGTGTTTTGTCCTTGAAAGTCATAAAATGTCATTCCTAGTAGCAGCTGCTGCCTTTTTATTACTAATAGCCAGGAAAAAAAGATTCTGAATGCTGAAAAATGTTCCAATTATATATAAAAAAATATTATATTATTCTAATTACTGGAGTTGCTGATTGTCTTATTATGACATTTTTCCACTATGACTTAAAAAACTGAGTTAATTTTTTTCCTTTTCTCTGACTTGCACAAACACAAACAAAGACATTCAGATCTACAGGTAAAGATTCTATAAAACTCAGGTTTGTTATGTTGGTTTGGATATCTCATGAAAAACAGCCCATCTTAACAGGTTTGGTGGAATCACACAATCATTGAGGTTGGAAGGGACCTCTGGAGGTCACCTGGTTCAACTCCCCTGCTCAAGCGTGGCTGCCTGGAGCCAGTTGACCTGGACCACATCCAGTCTTTTAAATATCTCCAAGGATGGAGACTTCACAACCTCCCTAGCTAACCTGTGCCAGTTCTCAGTGAACTTCACAGTGAAAAACTCTTTCCCGATGTTCAGAGGGAACATCCTGTGTTTCATCTGGCTACTGAGCACCACTGAGAAAAGCCTGATTCTTCCTCTTTACATCCTCCCTTCAGGTATTTCTACAAATTGATAAGATCCCCCCTGAGCCTTCTGTTATCCAGCCTGAACAGTCTCAACTCTCTCATCCCTTCCTTATAGTAGAGATGATTTGGTGCAGATGCTTCCAGAAATATTGCAACACTAATGTCACTGCAGCTACTGCTTCTTGATCCAGAGGAATCTTTGTGGCAAAAGCTACAAAGAGCACTTAAAAATGGTAAGTAAAATGTTAATTTTTTTTAAAATTTCTTGGGGAAATAAAAAGCTTGGTTGAGTAGAGCCTAGCTGAACTGAGAGAAAATCCATTTATTATTTCATTCTTGATCCCTTGCTAGACCAAAGTAAATGTCATGCAAGGTATTGACATTTCAATTTATATTAGACTACGAACCAGTTCAGAGAAAAAGTAGAAAAACCCACACTGAACTGTGACAGAATGCAGTCTCCAATCCAATCCTTTGTGTACATATTTTGAAAATGTCTGCCAGCCTGTGCATTTTCAGTGTACGGTGAATAAAGTCTGAAGAACAGCTCACATGCAACAATAGACTAAGAACTGCCATGGACTGCTTTCCAGATTTGACATGAAAGCTGGCATGAAAGTGATGGAAGTTGTATCTGCCAACACATTAAATCTGTGTTTTAAAGCAGCAAAGAGTATCACATGACTATGAAAGGCTGCAGCTTACTGTCAATAAAATAGTAAATACAATATTAACTGCACAGCATGTTTTTGAGACCTGCTGCACATGCAGACAAGGTTTAAAGTTAAGGCACTACTGTTTTGAGTGTCATTGTTATATTGCTATTGTGTTATATGGACACACTTTTCTGCAGCACACAAAACTAAGACAGGCAGGACTGTACAAAAACATACAATTTTCCAAAACTTAATTACATTTATGATTGACACTAAATAGCATATTGTTTCTAATTTTTTTTTTCTGCACAACAGTATATATATACACTCCAGACTATGCACTCTGCATTCCATTTTTGAGAAGCAAGCATGAAATTGTTACTACTCATTAATCTCATGCATTGAATTATATTAAGGATGAGGCTCATGAACAATACTAACAATTGGAAAAATAAAATTCATTTATAATTGAAACCTGTACAAATTGTCTGGTTGTATGACAGGTCCAAATTTCATAGAGTATTGAAGTGTGGGTCCATTATTGCTACTGATTTGGTGTACTTATACAGCTTTAAGTGCATAGGCACAAACTTAACACGTTAATAAGCCAGAACCTTAGTGAATAAACCTTCTTTTCCTCTGCAGGCAGGGACTAGAGTCCTATGTTTTTTACAATATATGAGTGCAGGTGCAGTCCACATCAACACACTCAGCTTATTTGGGCTGTGCAGTTGGCTGGTACAGTTGTTTTCCTCTCCTTGGGGATATATAACTATAAAGTACAATGTCAGCTTTTGTTCTGAACAAGAAGCTCTAATCCTTTTCTTCATGAAAAATAATCTTTAACCAGCAAAATGTTGTAAGCCCAGTTACTAGGGTTGAGCTTCTTGCTCTAATGTGTCATTCTCTGAAGTTCAAGGCTTTGTCATGCTCTCTGAGACTCTTCAGAGCTTTGTTTGGGACACTGTCAAACGTTAACAGCTTCTATTGATGTTGGAAAGGAGCATCAGTTAAATTCACAGGAATTTATAGTATCTGGCAATAACCCCGCAAAAGTATTTTGTTTACTGGAGACTAATTTTTTGTTGATTTTAAGCTTTACGGCAATCTATTCATTATGTGATATTCTCTTTGTAATTTAGTAATTTTACTGGGTTTTTTTTACTGTTTTTATTTCTCCCACTGTAAAGTGAGTGTAAAGTCCCATCTGTGTCCTGGACAGAATACTGGACAATCACTTTCACAATAGCTGAGGTCATTTTACTTTGTAGTTGGGACAGGCTAAGAAATCATGAGCCTTACAATTGGCTTTGATCTCATGTCCTGTAAAAGACATCAGAACTTTTTTCCAGTTCTATGGAAAAAAGCAGATGATGCAGGAAATTAAACATTACAGTTTCACAGATCAAAGGAAATTCCTGACCTGCTCAGGTTCCTGTGCATAGTGAAGGGTGTGGGATATCTTAAAAAAAATCATGATGACACTCATTCTAGAAGGGGAAGGCAGCCCTTTGAATAGCCTTGAAAAATTGTATTAGCCAAGATAATGGAAGTGAAACATTTTCACTGAGGTCAGACTGCATGTGACAAATATGATCTCTTTGTTATGAAACAGGAAAGGTAGATTAACATAAACATTGAGAGCTTTGCCTTCAGCTCCTTAAAAACACTATAACACTTAATGTGATGTAACAGATTTTTTAAAAAGTATTTTGGGACAAAATTTTGCTGTGGTATTATTGCCATATGCACATTCACAATTTGTGTCTGCATTTCCTAATGCATCTGAAATTCAACACAATTAAGATAACATACATAGTAACCCCATTGTTAGTTTCTGAGTCATTGTATTGATACTTATGTTGAGTATTTTCTGCTACACAGTTATTTTTGAGTTCTCTACCTGTCTCCTTTTCCCTTCCCATCCTTCCTGTACCACCATCTTTTTTAGAGCTTTATTTTTTTCACTGACTCTCCTGTCTTTCTTTTCTATTTTTGGCAGATTGTTTTGGGTCTTTCTAATGTTTTATTTTCAAAATATAGAATATAAAGCTTTTTCTTTAACACAGGGAACTACTCAGAAGCCCGATGAACTGTTTGCTAATGCTTAGAATACACAACACAAATACTACCAAAGTCCATTTAGTTCCTCAAGGTTGTACTTAACACATTCCCTTTTGTGAATTTTTTCTGAGACCTTCAAATGTGTGAAGGTATAGTGGTCATTAGGGACAAGCACCAAGCTAAGATGACACAGAATAACAACCTTCACCTTTGTTGACAAATCAGAAACTGAATAGCTCTAACTGTCCTTCATTCTCTTCTGTTTCTCTCTTTCAAGACGCAAACTGAAATTTGAAGCTGCAGAATGACATGTGATATTTGGTTAATCATATAATGTTACCAGACAGCCACCCTTTCTTAAAGTGAATAAAGCCAAGTTATAGCAAACAGTTCTATAATGAATAAATGGCAAGCAGAAAAGTGTGGATCTTGAATATTGTTTGTCCTTACTGGTTGATATTAGAAATACGTAGCAATACTAGCTATGTATTTTAATGGCATCTAAATTGCCATGCAGTTTCTGAAGTAGAGAAATTAAAGTGGTAGCAACAATGCTCCTCTGTGCATTACATATAGATAATTTAGATGGGATAAACAAGAAAACATTAGCAAAACAACACTTCTGATGGTAGAAGATGGATGATGATATTGGCAGCCATTTAAATAGTTGTAAAATGTGCCTATCAAACAGAATCGTTCCAGCCCTGGGACCATTTTACCTGCAAAAGTGGGCAAGTAAATCACAGGAGACAGATTCCATTGACTTTGCAGGAAAAGGAAAGACAAGCCTTTTTTATTGCTATTGATGTTTGCTCTTATTGACTAAGTGTTTGCCATGGACTGAAGTACCACTAGACACATAAATACAAGGAGAACCTTGTGTATGTCCTTTATCTGACTGGGGGAAACAATTTGCAATTTACATTCAAGGGATCTGCAGTGTTTTCCAACACTGTTCAAGAAGAGTGTGCTGAAAATTGGTTCAAATAATCCTGTCCTACAAAGTCCTTGCTGAGTTAAAAGAGAATGTTTTCCTTTATAGTGCAGAAAAAAACATTTGACATTCTATCACTGTTATTATCACTGTTATCATTTCCTGAACCAAAATCATAGAATCATAGAATGGTTTGAGTTGGAAGGAAGTTTAAAGACCATTTAGTTCCAACCCCGCTGCCATAGGCAGGGGCACCTTCCACTAGATCAGGTTGTTCAAAGCACCATCAAACATGGCCTTGAACATTTCCAGGGAGGTGACATCCATAACTTCTCTGGGCAACCTGTTCCGGTGCCTCACCACCCTCAGAGTGAAGAATTTCTTCCTAATATCTAGGTAAATAGGCCTTGTTGAACTTCATGAAGTTTGCATGGGTCCACCTGTCAAGCCTGTTGAGGTCCCTCTGGGTGGCATCCCTTCCTTCTAGTGTGTCATCTGCACCACACAGCTTGGTGTCATCAGTAAACTTGCTGAGGGTGCACTTACGCCCACTGTTCACATCAACACTGAAGGTATTAAACAGTGCCAGTCCCAATAATGACCCCTGAGGAATATCACTCATCACTGGTCTCCACTTGGACATCGAGCATTTGACTGCAACTCTTTGAGTGCAACCATCAAGCCAATTCCTTATCCAAGATGAACAGAATTACCTCTGAACAGCCTGGCTTAGTTTGCTAATGTTATATTTTGTGAAGATGACAGGGCATGGCATCACCGTGAAAAAGAATGATGCAGGAATTCCCTTCCTCCTGTTTTTTTGTGGGAAAACCAGCCCTAATAAAGAGCATGCAATGGAAGAAGAAATTGAAAAAAAGTAATAGCCTGAGTGATTAAGAGGAGGAATCTTTCTGAATGCTAAGAGTACAAGTCAAACCCCATTGAAATAATATAACTCTTAGCTGTCTCATCCCTCTCTAGAAACCACAGAGGAGCTCATAGTTCCAGGAGGGATAACAGACTTCAGCTGCTACATCTACTCAATTCCTCGTGTAGCTCTGGAGGTAGAAATATGTGATTTGTTACCAGGGGTTCCCTGTCCAGACCTCTCAGGAGGGTTGTTACAGTGAGACCAATTGAGGATTGACTAAAAGCAAATAGAAAATACAGGCTTTTGGCCAGAACTATAAGTTCTTGGAACAGAAAGTGTGTTCTGAATGTAATAGCCAACTTAATTAACCATTATTTTATGTAGGCCTCAGCTTATTTCAGAAGAGCTGCACAAGTATAAACCTTTCCTGTGCTTTCCTGTAGTAAATTAGCTTTTGTATATTGCAAGCTATACAGGTATAATATGGGAACTCACATATAATTTACATTAAAAACTACATTCAGGACTATTCTGTGATTTATTCATTGTCAAAGCTTAAGCACTTGAAAAATTAAAACTTAAAAGACATTCTAAGTTTACTTTCATCTGCTGATGAAAAATCATAGGCTTTGTGATGAAATACAGAGAATCCTTAGAAAGCATAACATAAGTCAAGTTTTGATAGCACTATTAGGCAGGCAATATTTGTCTTTTGGGTAACTAAAAATAGGTTTAACAGCCTCAGCTACAACAGTGTGATAAAGGTGACTGGATGACTTCCCTTTTTTTATTTTTTAGCTTTTAAATTTACATTGTTGATGTAATAGAGACAATACTATAGCAAGAATAACGGATCCAGTCAGGTCCAGTTTTGTTAGGATCAGTAAAACACATGGATTACCGTGAGAAAAGGACACACAGTTTTAGAGCTAAGTGAGTTATCTAGGCTAAAGTGGTCTTCTGTTCTACAGGGACACCTGGCAAGCATGCCTTTGTGCTTCAAAAGAGAATGGGTAAATTTCAGAGGGAAAGTGATTTTGCTGCAAGAATTATAAACTTAGAAATATGGATCTATATCTATTCCTGCAAGGTAACACGCCATTGACTTCACTCGATACTTGCTTTATTGAAAGTTGGCCCAATACATATTAATGCAGACTATGTATCCGAGAAAAAATTGCTTTCTGCAAAGCTGACAATACAATGTTGTTGTTTTAAACAGATAGGATGAATTGAGACACTTTTTATCTTCCTCCCTCTCTCTTTTTCCCTTTCTCTGCCAGCGTTTAAATGACACTGGACTTTGTGATATTTGACCAGCTCATAGTTGCTAGTTAAGTGGTTGTTCTTAAGCTGCTTTTATTTTTGTCAATCTGCTTGCTTGCCTCTTGCTGGTAGGAGAGCTCTCTAATCATGCGATTCCAATCTAAAGAAAATCTATAAAAGGTATAAAGAAGAGATGGCTCAAATCACCTTACAGGTAGTGTTTGTCCCAGATAGAACAGTCTCTGAGGCATTTGTCATTATAACTAGAAAAGGTTTATGGTCCTAAGAGCAAAGGCCAGAGACTGTATGTACTTCTGCATTGCACATAACCATCATTTACAATTGCACTGGATTGTGAAATGGTAGTCAGAATTTGTTGGGTTTATTTTACTTGGTCTTTTCTCATTTAATAAAGTTTATGTGCCAATACAAAGACTGCAATGAAACTTTCAGATTTCTCTTTTAAGTGATGGGTCATGATGCTGTTCTGCAAAGGTGGAACGCTCAATTTGCACTGTTCTGCCTTAGGGGAAAAAGAAAAAAAAGTGAAATGATAAAAATCTGAGGTTGTTAAACTGAGTTTTTGTGAGCCTCCAGGTATGTCAATGGTTTACATTTAGCGCAGAGTTTCCAAAGAAATATCTGTTAAATGTTCACCTGATAAAGTCAAAGAGGAGTAGATACTGATTGAGCAAATGAGTTAGAGCAGCCTGGGGCTTGGGATTTCGGTGCTGCCATTCTGTGAGCTGTTTAAGCTAATGATGTTTGTGCAGGTAATTCTGGGCTTGACTCAGTATTTGCTGAAGACAGTAGGAGCCCTTCTGACAACTTTAGTGGCATTTCATGTGGGCTTATAAGTAAGAGAGGAGAAAAAGTCAATTGGGGAGAAATATTCTCCCCAGATGTCTTCATTGCTTAAAAGTGTGAGTGTTTGTGTATGTGGAAAGATGAAAAAAAATAAATCTGTCTTTATTGTGTGTATAGAATCAGTTGCCTGAAGCCCAAAAAGAATATACATTATTCTTTCCAGCCCCTTGTTGCTTTTTTGATGTATAGGATTTTCACTACTCATATCAACCGCAAGCCTTAATACACTGAAACCAAATACACCCGTGATTTCATTGGAATCTTTTCAGCATTATAACAATGAAGATTTGTGGCTCATTATGTGTACACATACATAAAAAATCGTAACGGGCTTGCTTGGACTACTTCATTCTCACATAGATTAATTAGGAGTCTGAATACTTATGTAGAGATGATACTTCCTGAAAGTTATTTTCTCAATCACATAACCACCTTTAGAAGACTTGCAACTGCACAGTATGTGTTGCTTGGCAATTGAAAAAGTTGACATAAATATTTGCTTTTTAGACCCTAGCCAACACTTGAATTTTACAGCCTGGCTTGTAACGGGAGCAGAGCTGTGGACTGAAATTAGCATAACCTTGAATGCTCCAGCTGGGCTTGTAACAGAGATTTACAAATACCATTTCAGTGAGCAGTGGCTAGAATTCCACCAAAGATTTTCTGAAAACCCAAAAAGCTTAAATCTAACTCCCTTCCCCCAGTAGCTCCAAAGACACATAGTGAGATGACCTAACAACTCTCTTGAGAAGTGTGATGAAAGGTAAGATTTTGTATTCTGATCAGAGTGAATATAGCCCAAACAAATATTCTGTAGGAGAAAACAAACTAATTAGGAATTTTGCAGCAGAAGAGCTACAGTTCCTGGCAGGCCCCTGCTATTGAACTGCATGATGCTTTGCCACATAGATCTTCCCCCTAATTGTGAAGATTTATTTTTATTCAAGAGCAGTTAAACCTCATTGTTATGCTGCCTGCTCAGCACTGCCCTTGCCTGGAGACTGCTATGGCTTCAACCTCAAATATGTTAAACAAGAAATTGTAAATAGTGGCAGGAAACCTTGGAAGAACTAATGGAATATGAAAGAAGCATTATAGTTTAAAAGTGGAAGCCGTAAACATGAACACAGGTAACCTCTGGAACAGAAAGAATGTGTGGGAGAATGGAATCTGTGGGGTCAATTTGTTACCCCTTAATAATATAACTATGAAATGCAGAAAATCATATCCATTTGAAAATAATTGGAAAGCTCTTTATTCCCTGAAGAGTTCATTCTGCCATTCAGAGACAGAAGATATTTTCTCCTGTGAGGCAAAAGAGACCTACTTCCCTCTTTCCCCCAAACCTCTTCAGGAAATAAATATGGCAGAACCTTCTGATAAGTCCTACAAAGCCCTCACAAGCTTTGCATGTGCCTTGACTTTGTGAAGGGGTCAGTTAGTTATGCCTTCCATGGAGTTCAGCTTGATTGATTGTGCATGCAGATTTGTTGATGGTCTATCAAACTTCTCGTCACTACAATGGCTTCACAATCAAGAAGATTGCACAGAGGACATCTTATAAAAATGTTGTTAAAATCTAACCTGGAATTTCAGCTTATCTGGGGTAAGAGATGACTAAATGTTTATTCATGAGGGATGGTGCCAATGCTGTTGTGCAAAATTACAGAGCTGCTTTTGGGTGTTGTGGGTAGCTGTTATGTCCAAGGTACTTTTTGACTAACCAAACTATACTTCATATGTCAAAGCTGTCTCAAGCACTCTCAGAAGTAGCTGGACTTGTTCCTGTGCGACCTGCTCTAGGTGATCCTGCTCTGGCAGGGGGGTTGAACTAGATGATCTCCAGAGGCCCCTTCCAACCCCTATGATTCTATGATTCTAATGGAACTGGTCGTTAATGTTGTGGCATTCTGTAAGAGCCATCCTGCAGCCAAAGGAGAAGGGTCTTCCAGATGGGCAGGCTCAGGATGAGTTCGTGATACACTTGGAAAAGTTAACCTGGGATTGTGATGCCATAAATTTTCTTACAAAGCTGTAGCTTTCTATTGTAGCAAGACTTGTAATGAGAGAAAATGTTAGGCGTAAACTGTGATCTCTCACATGTAAAGGCTGAGTCAAAATTATCCTATGAATATAATGATTATAATAAAGAACAAATATATTCTACCAGAAATAATGCAAACTATAGAAGTGAGCAGTTCTTATTTTAATATTAACACAGAAATCAGCCTTAGTAATGCTGAAACAGGAAATAATCATTTGACGTTGGTATGGGAGACCCTATTATGCTTAAATTTGGCATTAAAGTTGGGGATAGTCACGTAGAAAGGAAAACAAAGATAGTAAATATCAAAAGAAGAATTGTTAATCTACGCAAGAGGACTTGGAGGCAGTGGTAAGAGGAAAAAAGACACGTACAAAAAGAAAGTGGCCACAATGCCTAAGTAAACACATGCTTGACAGATGTAAATAGTCTTCTAAAATAGAGATAAGAATTAAAAAGATAAATATTAAAGTAATAAAGGGAAAACCATAAATAATTTGTGGTTAAAAGGAAGTTCAGAAAAGTTTTAAATATCAGATAAGAAGAGGACTTGAGACTAGGCAATGGAACAGAGAAGCAAAGGTGGAGACTGATGCTAAGTTTTCACATTACATTAACACTATAGTTAATTTTTTTTTAATTATGTGAGGTACAAGAAATCATGAGACAACAAATATTTAATGAATGGCCAGCATTTAATAAATGGCCAGCATTATTCATAGAGGACAGAGCCAGTGGAAAAGGAGAAAGTATTAATTTTTCACTTCAGGATTCCCAGTTGGGTATGTAGAACAGATGCTAAAGGCAAACAAATCTCTTACGTTGCAATTGGACTTCACCACAGACAACTGTAGTCATAGAAGAGGAGTAATATAAAAACCTGGGTAGAAGTCATACCAGCTCATGTTCCAGGCCATAATGCAATCTGTAATTCGAATTTTTTCCTGCAAAATAGAGATTATTTTATTTTGTAATGATTTATTTTACATTATTTGTATTTGTACAAATTTGTACAATATTTGTACTTATTATTTTTTAATAGTCTCATGTACAAACATCTGAACAGACATTTGAGGTCTTTGTTCAAATACCTTATTATCTCAGGATTTCCTGATATATCTCTGAACCAGCTTCCTGAACCTTTTTGGAACGAAGCTTCATTCTGCCATATCTCCTCCCTGTCTCCTTCCACTGGGTGCCATTCCCTGATGTTTTTTCAAGTTTTACCATCCCTCCCTCCTGGAGTTCTACTGTTTCCTTCTTGCTTACCTTCATCCAGAAGAAAGAGCACCAGGAGCTGAAATAAAACCCACAAGCAGTTTGCACCAGGCACTGCTCTACATCATGCCTTCCCTATAATTTACTCCAGGGCACCCTTTACCTACCTATGTAGTGACATTGGCCAGAAGCTTTTATTCAATAGGACAATATTATTGGCTGTTTGAAACTGGAAGCTGAACAAAATTGTGAGAAAAAAACCTCTAGGCCTCTATATTTATCGCTGTCTTGTCCAGAATTAAAGGTGAGAAAAAGATTGGAAAAATAGTTTAGAGGGGGTTTTTTAAAGTTTTTCAGAAGTTTTAAAAGCTTCTGAAAATTGAAAAGGAAAAATCTTGTTTTAAAAATAGATACCCAGTTGCAAGATACCCATCTGAAATCAGCAGTACCTGTTGGAGTTGCTTGAAGCTTGGGATCAAGTCTCAAGTACCATATGTCAAATATAGCATAGGTTTCCTCTCTAGGAATCAACTTTTCTGCATATAGGAACTGCTCAATATTCAAGTCTTTTGGATCCTGCTGCAAAGGACAGACAAAAACGATGTTAGATTTTTCACGTGCAGACTGTTTCCAGGTGAGTAGGAAGTACTTACAAATGAATGACTGATGAAATGTGGTTTGGAAATTATTCCCTTCATAGCAATGATTGAAGAGCTAGTGAAAATTATGAAACAGAAAGTCAGAGAATCAACTGAAGCTTAGACAAGCAGACATCAATCACTTTTCCAGAGCAGTAGATAGATCCCACCTATTTCGCAATTGTACATTTTCGTCTTTGTTTGGGTTCGTTCCACTGGGTGGTATTCCACAAATGTCAGCTGTGTCCAAAGAGACAGTCTGTGATATTCATGGAGTCATTAATTGTGTAGGCACCATCAATTACTGATTATTCTCAGGCATGGGGGAAAAGGAAGGATTTCTTTACTGGAGAAGTTTGATGTTCCACAAATTCTGATCTCAAATGACAAAAGTATCTTTTGTGCTTTTCTTAACAAAATAGTTCCCATTTTATCTGGAACACTAAATGAAGCATTCATAATAATTCATGCATAGGACAACAAAGAACACAAATATTTTGAGATTTTTCTGGAATAATGAGTATGAGATATTGACAAATTTGCTGCCATAGCTGTATTGCTCTTTCTAAGAGAAGGGAAGAATAGTTTTACATAGCACATACTATGTCATTTGAAAGCTAAAACTTCACAGAGAAAGAAGTCCATAAGACAGGGTTTTATACAAGTTTTAGAAACTTGTCGAAGTTCCTAATTTAACTGTAGCCTTTTTTCAGCAGTGAAATCAAGTTCAAAGAGAACCTTATAAACCCAGCTCAATTTTGTTCTTGGCAAAACCTGGAGGAGGTTGAAGAAACATTTTTCTTTAGTCTTTCTTTAAGAACAAATCACAGTGCGATGGAAAGATGTTTAACAAGCAAGGGAATTCACTAAAACTTTACATTTATCTTAAATAGAATAAAAGAATAACATTATAACAGGAAGTTGTCATATTTTACACCTCTAAGAGGACGACCACAGACAGCAGACCAATTTTGAAGCTCCCATAAAACAAAGATTTTCAAAGTGATCTAGAGTTTTTAAGACTCAGTTCTGTCAGAGGGTCCAAGCAGCTAGCTCCATACCTCTTTAATACAGATCTGTGAGTCCTAGGACTTGAACAAATTGCTAAGAAAGCAAGCAAGCTGCTCATTACCTATTTCCTTTATTGTATTGTGTTTTGGTTAACATTTTGTCCTTTCCCTCGGAGTAGCTTGTCTTCATTAGTTATAGCATAAAATGTGAACAAGTAGAAATAGAAAGCATAATTATATTTTAAAATTGTCAGGCAGCCTCCTTGTTACCTTTTAGTTTACTCTTCAGCATCCCCATTTTGATATATACTTATTACTAAACTATTGACTTAACTTTCTAAACCAAAATTGTTGGTAAGGTATTTAGTTTATATGTAAAGTATGCTTCCTTCTTAATGGTGACCTTATTTATCTTCCAATTTTCTGTTGCTCTGGGGACTAGTGTTTTGGTTATTTGTTCTCCAAATTTCCTTTCAGCCTCTGTAATTGCTGTATTACTTATCCCACAGTATAGTGTTTCTACTGTCTTCATTTTTGGTAGGATATCGGAATGTGTATTTGTTTCAATAAAATTAGGAGGGTTGTTGTCTTTTGAAGATATGAATTTTTTTCTGTTTTGAAAGAAAAAAGGGGATGCTTTTTTTTTTTTTTGGTGACATCTGTTATTATTAGTGAGGTTTGAAAGAGTAAATCTATACTGTGGAAAATGGTAGTTCTTACTTGTTGTGTGGGCATACTTGTGAAGTGCTAGGGCCTGAGCGATAGGCCCTGAATTAAAGTTGACATATGGATGAATCTCACAACCAGATAGTGTGGCTGAAACCTGCAGAGGATTTTTCTCTGCTGGGAAATTAGCTGTGGAAACGGTCACACAGCCATCCTGAGAGACAGACCAAAGCAGACAGAGGTACCTCCTTGTCTCTGCGTTTCTTCCCAGGCTTGGCCGACCTTGGACAGAACCCAATAAGGAGGAAAAATAGCAGGTGTCCCACTTTTGAAGTTATTTTTGAGGATTGCCTGTGCAACCTGAATTGTTTATCCAACGGTATAAAAGCTGGTCCTGCTTGTAGCGAATTTGGGAAAAGCCGACCTGCAGGTGGGCGCACCACGCAGGGTTTTCCCCTGTTACTGGAGAGGCCTCCCCCGACTGCTTGCTGCAACCGGGACTTCCTAGCAACAGTGAGACAGAATGAATATGTTGGATGGGACAAGGGTGACGGAGTTCATAGGAATACTGGTAATAGATTTAATTGTTTATCCTTTTGGTATCTGTTGTAGTTTAGCCATGTACGGCTGGTGCACATCTCGGGTATTTGCTGGGGTGGTTTGTGCATGGCTGTGGTGATATTTGGGGTATAGTTGGTCTCCCCCTCAATTGTTGAGGTGATCGCCTGGTTCCTTTTTCCTTCTGTTATTGAGTTTGTAGTTAAGTTTGCTTTTCCTTTTGTTATGTTACCCGTGGTGAGTGGGTTTATCTCCTCTGTTACTGTCCATGTAATATCGTTTCTGTGCCCCATGGGGATAGATAATAAAATTTCTATCTGCTTATGCATCTGTCTCCTGGTAATGGTGGCATTCTTTGTGCTGGGCTGGGTAATTGGCAAAACAACATGTTTGAATGAATTCCTGCATGGTTCTCATTAGGAATGGTCAGACATGAATGGCATCATCAGAATGATAGTAGCAGAAGCAGTTGACTATCAATGACTAGACATCAACTTCCAATTGACCGCTGGAAGAGCTACCGAGTAGAAAGACATGTACAACTAATTTGAAATGTGCCAGATAAGATTTGGAAAACTGGCTACTGCATGGAGGTAAAAAATCTGGAATACAAAGAAACTAGTAATGCTGCTAACATACAAGGCTCATTTTTCTATAAAGTTCATCTAAGAGAAAGGCTGCAGGAACAGCTATGTATAGCTTCAAGGACACGGACACCACCTGTGCCCTGTGTGGATGGAACTCATGTCATCAGGCCGCTCAGGTACAGGGGCCCTGTAATGTGCTCACAAATGGCTGTATCGGTGGGGCTACTGAAAATCTTTTACAAACTGACTCACTGCTGAAGATGACTAGAGTTTATTCAGTACCACAGAAGTTCAGGATCCCATATCAGCTGACGTGGTACCTTTCAGAACCTGGGTCAGCACAGCTGGAGTGAAGCCGTTATTGACTAAGCAGCGGAGCAGACAGATGCCCCTTATCTGCTGCTCCTGAGCCATGCTGAAGAATGCAAATGTCACCTTGGCAGATGCAGACACTTCATAAGGTCCCTTGTCATCAATAGAGTGGAGTTACAGATGCTGTGTATGACAGCACGTCAGGGGTCTTCTGGTCTAAATAGGCACGAGTTTTGCCTCCTGACCAGATGAAAATGCATCGGTTGTTCAAGCAAGCAGAACATTCTCAGTATTAAGCAATGAAAAGATAGCGGAAATCCTTACACAAACAGTGTACATTGTAACTTTATGAGCCTTCCATAAGGTCTGATGCAACTAAAAGGTCACCCCCCATCTCCGATGATAGCCTTCCTTCATGATTTTCTATAGAATGTGCATTATCCAGGTTTGGCTCCACCTAATTCTCAAACAGTTTCTAACGTACACCCATCATCAACAATGCGTGCTCTGCTCCCACTGCTCATCACACTCTACGAGCCACTAGCAGACCTAAAAGCAGTTTCTCCAAGGAAGTCTGTTGAAAAGACTCATATTTTCAAGCACGATGACATGTTGTTTATTTATGGTGCTGCTGCTGCAGCAGGTGTGGGGGCCTCTGCAAAAATCACACACTACTCTCTGAGATAATAAAACAGCCAGAAGGCTTTCTGCACGTTCGTGTCACAAAAGACTCTTTGGAGAGAAACAGTTTTAGTGTATGAAAAATGAAGTGCTATTTCAGAATTTGGAGGATGCAGGTTTGTTTAAACTCTACAATTGAATGATTTGTCCATATTTTGATGTAATAAAAGGTGCAGCACAATATGCCTCCTTGCTTGCATAGAGGCCATTTGAAATTATCAATGCTTAAAGCAGAAAGATTGCATGGAGCTCATTGCCACACTGACGTGAACACAGAATTATTTTTTTCACTTAGCTGGAGGCTGAAAGGGTTGATGGAAAAAACTTTAAAAAGCAATGAGAGAAGGAGGATGAACTGGGGGGTTTGATATTCCTGATCTAACTTAAGGGTGGGCTGCAGTTTCAGACACCAGGTTGCCAGGGTTTGGTTTTGTCTCCTACTTGACTACTTTAAGGTTTAAAGGTCTTTATGTTTTTATTCCTAAATCTGAGAAAATAATTTTAAATACTGCTCTTTTTTAAAAACAAATTACTTCTGGCCAAACCTCACTGATTCCTAGATTTAAAGAAAAAAAGATGTGACTATTTGTATTGCAATATTGTAAAAGCTTTGTATTAAGATCTTTTAAAGTGGAGCAACTGATGGTATGAAGGCAGTTCAAACATAGGGTTTACCCCTCAAAAATCATAGAGCAAGCAAGTCAAGTGTTGAGCAGACAGTAAAGAATTTTCCACGGAACAGAAATTATGCATTTTTAGAATGAAATTTTATTTTGGATGAGCTGAAAGTGCAATCAAAATACTCTGTTGGGAAACAAAACTACTTCCTGGAGATGTATTTAGAAGCATTGAATCTTTACTGAAATATAATAAAAAAGTTGAAACGATGCTCAGTTCCAAACAAGACATCGGAAAACACTTGTGGGCAAAGTTGTGTTTGTAGTGGCAGATCCTTATAAAAGACTGTGATGTAAAGAGACATTATTTTTCAACATTGAATTGTTCTATTAATTTTAACCATTAATATTAATAAGTGTTAATTTTTAATTTTTGGTATTTACCAATTTCCAGAAAACAAATCACCTGGTTGAATGCTCATCGCACTGTTTATTGAATGCTGGACAGTTTTCTGTGCAAACTCTGGCCACTGGAGCTCACCCATTCTGCACAGACTCTCACTTTTCCAGTTTCTAAATAAAGTCACATGGCAAGTCAGAGAGGGTCTGATACATTTTGGTAAATAACGTGGTTGGTGCTGCTTATCAGTGTCCTGTCTTTAAGGCTTGTTGTATGTTGTGAACAAAATTCTTTTGTTTCCATTTACAGAGAGTTAGTTCTACCACTAATCCTAAAAAAAGTAAATTGATATGAAAGCATACACTTTACAATAATGGAGAAAAAGTACAAAAATCAATTAAAGAGCTGGTATAAGTTATTACAGTTATAATAAAGTATGAGGATGTTCCTTACCTACACTAATCTATTTGCTTTTAAGATACGTATTGAGCCTCCACACCCTGTGTCATTAGTAGCAAACCTTAGAGAAGAGGTCATCTTTTCACCTCTAGCTGTCTTCAGTCATATAGTCCAGATACCAAGATGACTTCTATCCTCTTTAGATAGATTAACCTCTTCCTTCCTTTCTCCCTCTGTTTATATGACCCAAATTTGTTATGATTTGATGCTAGGGCATCCCATGCTTTGGAGAGGTATTGTATTACTTCTCTTTCCTTCTCTTTCAGTATTAACATTACTATTGTAATTACAGAACATCACTTATTGATATGTCAATGAGTTAATTGCTGGCTGCAGACTACTTTCTACTGATTGCTGCCTCTGCCTAAAGTGCCTAACTTTATGAATTTTCTATGAGAAGCAATATTCATGGATGTACAAAACGCGGTTTTTCTCTTAATACATACTTTTCTAGGTTATTTTGATGTTTTTCTAGAGATTGATCAGTTTATTATTACAATTTCAAAGAGGACGTGCTGTTTGTGAAGTCAAAGAGAGTGTTCAATCACTCTATTTTATGTATAAAATGGAGGACTCAGTTTTAAATAAGTGAAACTATCACAATAGCTAGAAGGGCATAAGCCACTTTTTTTTTCCAAAACAAGCTACTATTGTTAACAAATGTCCATTTTTTTCCAAAACAAGCTACTATTGTTAACAAACGTCCATATTATAAAAACCTCAAGTAATGTGGAATAAAAGAAGTCCAAGAGAAAATGGTATTTCTATGTTTAAAACATTATTATTACTATTCCAAATCATGGACTAGAGGGAGAAAGGCAGTTCTTGAATTTAGTGCTCAGGAAGAGACACTATATTGATAATACAGATGAATGGAGTCTAGGGCTGTATGGGTAACAATTATCTAAGTGTCTTCAGCTTCCTCTTATCACTGTTTATGTCACCTCAGGCTGTGAAGTTTTAGCTTTAAATAGTTCATTCACTTTGATACCTGCTCAGCTTGTGGAATATATGGGGCAACAATGAGACAGAATCATTCCCAGTGAGTAGTACTGGATATGAATTTTCTCTGTTTTCTGATTCAGTCCCGCTTTCTTTTGTGGAAAAGATCATTAAATGGTAACCCAATGTGAATCTGTGACACCTTGTTTCTCTTCTGCTTCTGTTACATAGCATATAGGCTTCATATGTAAACAGTTCAAAAGGTTATGATACTCTCTTACATTCTACAAAATCCTGCTTTACTTCTTCACCAACATTCTGTTTCATCACTTCCATCATACAAAGATTTTCCACAGGGCAGTGTTATACTCTACCGGTATGCATTGTCAAAAATGTGGGAAAATAATTTCCCAAACAAGCTTTTTGCTGTACAGTTGGACACCTAAGGCATATGAAAATATTTTTGTTCCCTAAAGTGAATCTTTAAAAGTTTAATGAAGAGAAGTACTAGCTACTGTTAGAATATAATTATTAATATATAATAAAGAGAAATAGTGTCATGTGAAAGAACTATTTTTGAACAGAGCTTTTGGGTCTAAAAGTTTCCACCAACATAAGTATTTTGAAGTTTTAAAACATCTGAGATGGACAGAATAGCTGTCTTTTGAATTTCAGTGAACTGATCTTATGTGTCATATTTCAGTGAACTGTTTCTATGTGTCATATTTTTTAGATTGTATCAGTATCAGCTCTGTCAGTAACATTAGCAAGGTTGGTAGTCTCCTTTATCTGGGAATGGAAGTGACTCATTTTACTAAAAGCATAAAAATATTGGAGAGGCACTAAATAAAAACCTTTGAAAGGACAAGGAGGAAGTCATCATCCCTGTCACAGGGCTAGTGGAGAGCCATTCTCCTCCCACATTTGCATCCATTTGCATCACTGAAGTATTTTCTCCATAAGTTTAACACATTTACTCAAACCACTAGCGGCTGAACTGGTGCAAAAATACCTGAAATGGCCCAAGTACCCTGTGGTTTGGTTGTGAGTGCCTAATGGACTGGACTGCCTGGCCACTGCAAAGGTGGGCTTGAAAGGAAAAGGCATTGCAGTGAATAGCTGAAGCACAATGAGTTTTTAACCCATTTCTATTTTTACA
Organism: Coracias cyanogaster; assembly: GCA_033124195.1. Lineage (NCBI taxonomy): Eukaryota > Metazoa > Chordata > Aves > Coraciiformes > Coraciidae > Coracias > Coracias cyanogaster. The sequence continues at coordinate 43,597 of JAVSBS010011962.1, read as the reverse complement.
TAAAATGTATCCCATCCCCTTCACCTCTCAGAAACCTTCTGAAATCCTGGTCAGTATATCTACTAATTGTTGCATTTGAAGTCTTTGAGACCAGTTCCCAGAGAGGATGAGTTTGTTGAATAATTGCAAAGCAAAGAGAGTTTGTGGAGCCAACTGCAAAATTGCAAATGTAGTAGAGTTTTAGGGAAAGTTGTCTGGATTTTAGTGTAACCAGAGACACTGTAAAATATTTTCCACACAAATGTTACCAAAACTATAGAAATATACAGAAATTCAAGTTTATCTGTTTAACAAAACTTTACCGACTCTCTGAATAAAGAAACTCTTTACCATATTTTATTTTTTAAAAGCTATGCAAAATTATGATAATTTTCATCTCTGGTTTATTGCAATAAGGTATAAAGCAAAGAAAGTATAGGAACAGGGGGTTTATACAGAATTGCTCTCCTTCATTTGTAAAACTGACACCAACTGAACAAAATTTAAGCCAGCAAGCCAAATCTATTTATAGCACAGACTAACTTCTTCATATATTTCACTTCTGCAGAAATCACTATTTCATGGCTGTGAAAACAAAAGAGAAGTTCTGTTAATTCATTACAAGGTCTAGGTAACATGCTTATAATGTGGTCAGTCTACATTAACACCCCCTGAAAGTGAGTCAGAAAGAGTATTTTCTGTGGTACACCAGATTGTAGTTAGCAGAGGAAGAGCTGTTTGGGTTTTTGGGATAAACATCTTAATCACATCTCTAACAGAGTCTGTGTCTGAAAGAAGTAGGAGCTGGAGAAATCAAAAGGAATGTTTCTCCACTATAAAACTCACCTTACCAGGTACAGCTTTTCTTCTTGATAGAGCAGTAAGAACATTTTCTCCTGGGTCAACATACTTCAACATGCATCAAAACCTAGGGGAGCTCCTTCATAGTTCTCTCTCCCTGCAGCTTTCCCAAATCTGCAAGTGAAAACTGAGTATGTCATATATTCATTTCCTGCTGTTTGTTATTGGCATTTTCTCTATAATAAGCAAATATACTGAAGTATGGCTTTTTCCTGAACCACTAGCTCTGAGAAATCATACAAGATGATTCAACTGATAATTCCCAAGCTGGCAGTCAGCATGGAAAGTAATGCATAATAGTATAATGATAGGTTGTCTATTTTTTGGTCAGTAGAACTAATTTTTCTTACTGAAAATCTATGACCAGACAATGGGATTCCTTCTTTTTAGTTTATTTACATGTTTCAAAGACCGAAAGCTAAAATCAGTTATTATCTTTAAATGGGAATGTTGCCCAAATAAAATGTGAGGAAATTACATAATTCACATATGAATATATAATTCAATATGGACCACGAATTTCAGTAGCTAGAAGTGTTGCTTAGAGTACTCCAGGTGTTGTGCATATTCTGAGAAAAGTCAAATCACTGGTCAAAAACTGTCTGGCCAGAAATGTTATTTCTTTACAGTATGCTGTAAAGAATCCCACTTATTTTCTAAATAGCACTGGGGTGAAAGTTTGGCTTCTTAAATCCTCCTAAGGGGCATACCAGCCTGTCTGCTGTGATGGGTATATGACTACAATAGCATGTGGCCATGTTCAGGCATATCTCTCCAAGCATTGATTTAGCACAGCTATTCAGTCTGCTTTGCGTCCATGTAAAACTCAGAATCAGTATTTGGCCGACTGTTTCTAGCTCAGTAAGGTTAAAACATTACATAGGTTCACATAACTGACTGTGGCAACATTGTCTGCTTCCTAAAATGTCTTTTTAGATGTGAACAGGCCCAGACAAAAATTTCTTAGATACTGCATACATAAGTACAAAACTAGAAGTCTGTGGGACATTTTTTCATCTTTAAATAAAGCCATGAATTGTCATTAAGTCTACTAATGTTTGTTTGGTTATATATGTAATGAGTATTTTGTAGATTTTGCTCTTTTGATGACAAAATACTTAGGGCTGTTTGTTGACTACCTCTGTACGAGTGTACGTGGCTTTATCACATATTGTTACTCCTGAATTATGAAAACTGTGATCTAAACAAGGGAAATTGCCTTACTTGTGTAAGATGTAATTAGACCTACCAGCTGCTGTCCTCAGACTTATTACTTTATTACGGATCAGCATTGCTCTTCTGTTGGAAAGTACTACTGCCTTCTCATTTTGAGCTGTAGTTTTCCCCATTCACTTCATGATGAGTTGCACAACAGATTTTTTGGAACCATGTGCAATATGGTGCAGAAAAAGGGCATACATTGTGGCAAAGGAATTTCCCGTAGTGGCAAATGATTACAACAAAAAAAATTATTAAGTGCGAGATCCCAGACTACCTCATCCATCTTCAATAGTGATGTGCACTGTTCTTTAGGGAGTTTACCACCTGTGGCTGGGCCTGTAGGTCTTTCTGGTTTTGTTGTATTTCAGCCCAGTCTTTGTACTGGAATAACAACAATGTATTGCTTTGTCAGTTCTGATAGTGCAGTACTCTAATACTTTAAATTCTGTTTCTATGCAAGTGACTTTGCTATCTTATACTGAGTGAATAAATATTTTCAACATTAACAGAACATTAAAAATATGGAAATAAGATGAAACAGCATAGTTTTTTTTTTAATAAGGGAAATTCTTTATTAAACAGAGGAAAATATTTGTAAAGACACAGGTTTTATAGTTGCTCCTCTAATTTTACTTGCTATCCTGTAGAGAAAAAATTGGTCAAAAATAGTTTAGAATAATCAGGGTGGGGTTTTTGTATTAAGATAATATTTAACTTTAAGCATAAGGAAGAGCTATGCCTGGTTTATCACTGAAGAAATGCCATTTATCCTGTGGCAATCCAAGAATGACTATGAGAACAATTTGATACTCAAGTGCTTTTTGTCAAAGAGAGGAAGTAAATGCATATGAGGCCATAGCTGTAGGTATAAAACCAGAGGACAGAGAGAAAGAATATAATCAGCAACTAAAGAGCAATTTAAGTTTGTGAAGATGCATAAGTCCCCACCCTTAAGCAGTATTTTAGCAGTCCAAATCCAATTCTTCAACAATTAAAACATTACTTGGCAGATAATTTCTCATAATAATTGTAG
>JAVSBS010011962.1:0-29513 GCA_033124195.1 Coracias cyanogaster | reverse complement strand
GAGAAGAGAAGAGAAGAGAAGAGAAGAGAAGAGAAGAGAAGAGAAGAGAAGAGAAGAGAAGAGAAGAGAAGAGAAGGCTCCAGGGAGACCTTATTGTGGCCTTTCAGTACTTAAAGGGGGCCTATAAGAGAGGTGGGGACAAACTTTTTAGCAGTGCCTGTTGAGGTAAGACAAGTGGTAATGGTTTTAAACTAAAAGAGGATAGACTCAAAGTAGCTATAAGGAGGACATTTTTTATCCAGTGAGGGTGTTGAAACACTGGCATAGCTTGCCCAGAAAGATAATAGATGCTCCGTCACTAGAAACATCTGAAAACTGATTGAGAGAGGGTTTGCTGGGCTTCTGTGTGGGGCTTCACATATTCTTAATGTCCTTTCTATCCTCTTCCACGACGAGGCAAAAGACATACTCCACTTCCAGGAAGAATGCCTTCCATTCCAGCCAGACATCCTTTTAATTTGCACATTTTCTCAGAATTCACAAACTCTGATGGCAAAAATGGACATTTGTTGGACATACAGGGGCCCCAGGTGAAGTAGCCATCACAAAATCTTCTCAGTTTCTCTCGTTTTCATTCATTCCAGGCTATCCTTTCAGCTCCAGTCCCCAATGCAGCAGACTTCCCTTTCTTTCATAAAAGCCACAGAAGTGAAATCATCCCGTATTATCTAACAGTGCTCCAGTGCTGTCTCCATAGTCACCTTATTCTGGTCTTGGCAAAGAAAATGCATAGCTAGAAAACTGTAGAGGAAAGATCCATCTGGTCATAATCCAGATACGGGATGAGTTAGGAACCCCTCTATTCCTCTGAAACACAGGACCAAAGGATTCAGAGAGAAGAAGTGAGGGGTCTCTACACCAGATGCACAGCAGAGATTGCTTCTCTGTAAGGCTCCCTCCATCCTTGGGTAACTCCTGACATGCTTGATCTCCTCTAAGTAGATTCAAAAGGCAGCAGGGAAGCAGTTGCATTTCCTGTGACTTTTTCATAAAATTCAGTCTCTTCTTGTCCTTTCTTTTCTGGCCCACCTCTGCCTTTTTTTTTTGGTGCAGAATCAGCAGAGGGTTTTTGAGATGAATCACACATCTTGATGCATGTGTTCAATGCAATCTCTTTCACACTTTTATGGGCTACTATTTGCCTCTTTGATAGGCCACTCTCTTCAGAGATCCTCTGTATGATGCCCTTGAGAGTCCATAGCTAGAAGAAATGACAGTAAATTAGCTATCTTCAAGAAACACCATAATCTGTCATAATCTGTGGCTGTGGGGTTCAGGTGTCTCTGAGGATATATATAGGCAACAATAGAACTCTCTACTGGTCTTGTACTTCTGATTGTGTGTGCTAGACAATGTCAACGATCGGGATTTTCCCCTGATTAATTTTTCTTCCCTATACACTTATGAAAAGAGAGCAATAGTTGGAATAGCCATAGCTAAATCAGCATTCATTCTGATGGTCTCATTAACCAGAGCCAGAGATCATGCACATAAAGGCAAATAATACCTTCACCTTGTGCCAGTTCAGACAACTGTAACCGTCCACAGGGTCAGTTTTTGTAGGGATGCATAAGACTGGGCCCTGTGTGGAAAGTCAATGGAGTGAAGTAAGAACTCAGAATTAGGTGTGGGGGACTGGCCTAGCACTAGTAACAACCAAGTTCCAGGCCCAAGGAATACATGTCTTGCCCTGTGGATGCCTAGACTCATGTAGATGAATGCAAACATACTAGCATGTATATGTCTTGTGTGAGGGGCTTTGTTGCCACAGGCAGATGTCATCTGTGCAGAGTGAGAGAGGAGAGGAGATCATTTTTTGACTGCTGTCAGGGTAAGGACAGATGCCTCAGTGGAGTGTTGCTCCAGTGTTTGTGAAAGATATGATGGAAATCACCTGGAGCTAGATTGCTATGAATATTTTCTCATATTATGCTGTTTTCTTTGGATTTAGGTACAATGGCAGTGGTTATATCAGGCAAGAAAGTGGAAAAGGGGGAGATAGATTCTGATGCAACACTTCTGCACTGTACAGTCCAGCAATGTTCTCACACAGGGTGTACAACGCTGCATTTGTCAGCTGAATGCATACTCCGGGAAGACCCCATAGGTGTTAAAACCTCAATGGAGGCATTCTTGTGACCTGAGATCAACTCACAATGGCTGCACTCAGAGCAGATAATTCTCATTTGCTGGGAACTAGGGCATTGCTCAGACTCTTCAAGCTGACTCCGTGGCTGGGAAGCTATATGACATAAAGATTCTGCTTTTGAATGCTACATGTTGTGAAAATGATCTGTAATAAATGACACTAGCCTGAAGCAGCTTAATCTCTACCAGTCAAACCTGCATTCAGGGTTCTTTCCCCATAGTGACCAGATATAGAAGGGTGAGGTGTAGTCTGTGATGACTAGGTGTATGCTGAAAAGCAGTATGAGGTGGTTTTTCATTGAAATACACCCATTCATGACAGGCTCATTTCTAGAACTCATGCAGAAGCACTTACATCAAAACTGTAATTTATTTTCTCCATCATCTTTACATTTTTCCTAAGAAGTGGAAATAATACTAAACCAGACTTCAAAGAGAATATTTCCAGGAGACTTACAATGCCATTTTGTTTGAGAAAGAAAAAAAAATTAACATTATTTCCGCATTAATAATAATTGCATTAGCCCACTGTGATATCCTGTCTTGTCTCTATATAACATGGGTCATAACACATGCTTTTATCAAGATTGTACCTTATGTTTGAGATCCTTTGTTTGTTACAGGAAACAACTCTGTTTTTGTTAAGCTCCCTAGGCAAAAGCAAATCTACTATCTGAATTACAGTTACTTACATTCCTCAGCCTTTAAAATTACAAGTAACAATTATTACAATTAAAATGTACTTAATTTCATTAAGTTTCCAAATAATAGAGCATCCACTATATGGAGATTATTTTTTATTGAGCCTTTTTTATTTATTTTTTTTAACCTGAATATTTCTCTTCTCTGGATTTCAGCTGCTAACAAGCCTAGTTAAAAGGCTGGTGTACTATTTCTTGTCTGGCACAACCTGTTGCCTTTTGTTAGCTGAAAAATAGCCCGACATTCATATTTTTGACCATGTATAAAAAATACTTAACAACCAGTGTTCTTTTCCTATTTCCTCACCCTTTTTTTCACTCTCCCTTAATTCTTTATTGTTGAAACCTTGCTGAATAATGGATACTATTTATCTTGTAATTATTTTTTATTATTTAATTCTATTTGTAATGTGGATTGAAAAATCTTTTATTGTAATAACGCATATAACTGCCTTCATAATTTTTGGTGCACATGAATGTCAGAATAGCATTTTAATGCCCATTTTAATGACTCACAAAAGTGTATTTTAATTTCAAGACTAACGTCTTATTTTTTATTGTGATAAGGTTGGTTTAAGATTGTGGCAGCCATTCATGTACTAAATAACCAAAGTTATTTGTATTATTCATGCTATTTATTTTATGTAATCAAAGTTCTTATGTTATCCATCTTTTCTCATGAAGGATAGAACTCATAATTTCTCTTGAAATCTAACACATTTAAATCAGTGGTATGTATATACAGCAAGAGCTACTAAACCAGCAATAAAGACAATATTGCAATTTTTGAACCAAGTCCTAGATCCAAAGCTTCAGACAGGTGCCACACACGAAAGGCCACATACCAGGAGCCAAATGATGGCTTAACATTATGTACCAAAACACCCTCAGAATAAGTTTGATCTTTTTTAGCATCAAAATGGTGGGAATATGCTTAAATTGTGGCTTATTCATTGACTGAAAGACTGGCTGCTCTACCAGGAGACACTTTATTCGTAACTCTTAGAAAGGTTATAACTTCTAACTTTTGTATTGATTCCAGTGTGACTTATTACAGCTTGCACTGAAATTCTGAAACTTCTTTAAAAACCTGGTAAACAAATTCACATTCTGTCAAGCAGCTGGTGCCAAGGTAGTCAGAAGGCTCCTTGAGGTCTCTCTGCATTTTCCACAGTATTAAGGCTCATTCCCTTTTCCTCATTTCTTCCTTCCCTGGTGCAGAATGCTTATACTGCATGGGATAGATCAATGCATCTTGCTATGAGGTCCCTCTCTGAGCTGAAAACGTCCCTGCTGCTGGTACCCTACAGGAACACCACAGTTTCAACCTTATTTCTTCTAGGAAGCAAACTCGGTTAGAAAGTTATGTTCTCCCTCACTCCTTCACCTCCTCATTTTCTAAGCAGTCAAAGGAAGACCTTTTTTGCAACTCTGTCCAGTGCATGCATTGTCCAGCTCTGTTCTACTGCCATGGTCTTTCCTTTATCCAGACCACCACCATCCTAAAAAGACCATCACCCCTTCAATAGCAAACACAGGAGCTACTTGGTTGCACCAATGAGCAAAATAGACACTCCATCTGATCTCTGCTCTAAAGATTAGAAAAACTCTAGTGACCCACTCAGTATGCCTACTGTCTTAGGCAGCTCTGACTAGCCGTGCCCTGCCCTTGACTTCAGCACAAGATCACTGATATTCCTTATGTTAGGGGTTTTTTTTTTGTTTTCTTGTTTATTTGTGCTTTCCCCTCCCACCCTTTCGCCATATTTAAAATCCTTCTGCAGATTCCTGCACTGACAAGTACTACTGCTAAACTTTAATACTCCATGCTGCAAACAGTACTGGGACCTGGGGATGATCCATGTCTCTTCAAGTCATGCCTATATGCCTCAGTAGAAATTGGGTAAGCAAGATAAATCCCATTTCAATAAATCAATGCTATTATTGTTTAAATCACATAAGGCATGCTATTGATATTAATATAATTTTTGTTTATGCTTAAAGTTAAATGTGAATTTGGTCTATTGAATTATATGTCTAGAAAAGTAATGACTAAGTAATCTAAGACTTTTAAGTCTGGTGGTTTTTTTTATTCATAAAGCATTTGTTGTAGCAACAAAAGCAGCCAAAAAAACCAAAAAATCTTAAACTGGTACACCTCAGAGGCCATGACTGGAAGAAAAAAAAATGATTTAGTCTAAATAGCTTAATAAGCTTACCTCAGATCAAATTTCACCTATGTCTTCTTTAAGCTAGAAGGAGAACTCTTGAATCAACCTAGGCACACTAATAGATAGTGCTAGTGAAATGGAAAAACACAAATCATACAATAGATTTAAATAGTGAGGTCTTAGAAACACATTTCTTTACTGATTTTGAAAGAAGGTTTAGCTCCATTACCCTGGCATTTAAAAGTAAGAACTACATTTTCTTCTGCTTAACTCAACCCTTTAACGTTAATAAAGGTAGAGAGCCTTAAAGGAAGAACTTGGTTCTAGCTTTTATCCAGAAATAATAAAAAAATAAATAATGAAACCTCTATTCATTGTGTTCACTCTGTCTTGGCTAATGAGGAAGCAAAACCTTTGATGCAGAACAGTAAGTTCTTTTTGAATGAGGGCAGTTTGCACTGTACTTGTTCATGGATGACCTGAGAAGATTTCCATGTGCTGATGTAGAAAATACACAGAGCAAAGCTGCATGTTAGGGAAACTCTTTCCTCATATTTTGCAATTCATTTCAAGGATAATTAGCACTGTTTGGTTTAAACACAATCAATACTTTAGTTCTATGTTTTCACCGTAACATTTATAATAGTGATTTATTTGTGACAATAAAGGTTAATTCCAAGGAATGCTTTTGTAAAGTACTATTTTGCTAAATCATAATAGACTTTCCCTGTTTTTCATAAAACATAGCCAAAAGACTAATTAAAATGTAATTAATTGTATCTATTTCGGTTATACAAAATTCTCCCGTAATTCAGAGCTCTTCCTTGAAGTTAAATACCCCAAATTTCTCACCCCAAGTGGAAGTAAACACAGTAGACCTAGGGCTGCCTTTTTAGCTAGCATGTTAGACTTTTAGTCCTTACTTAAATTTTGTAAAACTATATTGTTTTGTAAAAAAATATGTAACTACAATTGGTTGCCTGAATTTCAATTAATAGGATCTACAAGTATTATCTCAACTTATGCTGGTAAAAGAACCATAAAGGCAGACTATCCACAAGTGAACAAGCAGAACACGTCTCTGGAAAATCATTTTACTCAAGTAAACTGTCAAAAGCAAGCTAGGAATTTTAGTAGGACTTAGATGACAAACTACTCTTTATGCTTTTGACCATTTACCTTAAGGAAGTTAATTTCTGCACCATTGAAGAAGGTATCTTCAAGAGGTAAAATATTCAAAGCGGAGCAGCAAAGGAAATGGAAAATTTGCGGTCAATAAGCATTAACATTTCCTTTTGAATTTTCATCACTAGGGTCACGAGTCAGGGCCTTCTTACTGTTTTTCGATCCTGACTTTGAGGTGGTCCAATTTGTAAGGTATGTTGATGATTTTCTGACTTACAAATAACTACTCATGAAATGTGGTTTCCCCTTTAAAATTCAATAGGGATAGGATGGGTACAGTCTTAGAGACAAAGAAATAATTCTAAATAAGGTGTCTGATTATCCTTCTATGTTCTGTACATAACTAAATTGACCATAGCTAATTTCGTTTTCACATGGTTGGCAAGAGGGTAAGTGTTTTGAACCAATACATTAAATGTTCCACTTCATAAGTTGGAAGCATGCCTGGTGCAGCTTATTGTGCCAGCTGGCTGATCTTCAGCGTAGGGCATGTGTTCACTCTTTGTCTTATGGCATTGAATTAGCCAACTGTCTGTTGCCCCTTTTGAGGCAAAAATAATAAGAAGTGTGATTAAAGGAACTACTCTATTTCACTGATCTTTGTCTAAAAAGCAGACAGAAATCCCACGCCAAATCTGCCCTTGGTTACTCTGTAGGTTATCAGTCTAATTAAAACTGAGTTATGAAGAAATATTCAAAGTTTTTGTGACCCAATGCATTTGCCTTTCAGTTCTGCAAGACTTTGAATCTCCATATATGTCACAAATGAAAATGAGTACCATAATTTAAGTTCTCCAGTATTTATGTAACAAATACAGAAAATTCCACTTAAGGAGAAAAATGTTTCTTTTTCTTGTTGTGAGGTTATCCAAATACTGGAAGAGGCTTTCAGAGAGGTTGTAAAGCCTCCATCCCTGGAGACATTCAAAATCTGACTGGACATGACCCTGAGCAACCTGCTGTAATTGACCTCACTTGAGCAGAGGTCTTGAGCAGAACAATCTCTGAGGTCTCTTCCAATCTCAACCATTCTGTGCTTCTGTGGTTCTGTGATATTGGACAAGATTTCAGTAAGGAGAAAAGGACGGTTATCAATTTTAATTGGCATTTGAGTTTTTGTTTGTTTGCTATTTTTATGGTTTTCTGTCTCAGAAAATGCTAGTAGGTTAAATCTGGGCTGCACAGAGGAGCACAGGTTTGAGTCCCTAAAATAGGAAACTGCAATGCTTGATTTTTGGGGAGATTTCATTTAGCCTCCTATGGACCATCTTCACAGCAGACTTGCTGTATACCAGGGGTTCTGCAGAATTTTAGAAAAATTGAAATATAATTCATTGTTTATAAGTATTTTAGATCTACATTTTAGGTTCTCAATAGGTGTTCTGTAAATTGAATTTACTAGGAAAATAAAATACAGGTTGCAATGAGTTTTTAAATATTTTATTGACCAAAATTAAATAGATGTCTTAAACACTTGTATTCTTTATACCATGTATTTTACAGCTTTCCATGAATGCAATATACAAAGCACGGTGTGGGAAGACTGGCCTATGAGAGTTAGGCTAACCGAGTTTACCAGAAGACAGTTTTGTATCTTAATAAAAACCACATTTAATTGCGTTTTCTCTATACCAAAGCTTACATATTGGCTGAAAAAAGTGTTTGTGCCTGTACAGAAGTGGCAAAAGATAAGAATGAGAAAACTGTGAGTGCTCAAGTAGGCATGAATAGTAGTTATTGAGAGACTAAGTGGCATCCTCAGATACGTGCATGTATGAGGCACCAACTGTTTAGCAGCGTGCTCTGATTAGGTGCTGTCATCCCAAGCTCTTACACAAATAGATGCTAGGCAGAATGGAATCACTTGGCAATCCTTCCCTTGGTGTTAGCCAGCAATGACAGAACCAGTGCTCCAGCTACTGGTGCAGGCTGTTTCTTAAATGCGTAGAGCTAGAGTTATGGGTAGGATAGTTGGTAGAGTTACTGGTGCAATTATTCTGGCACACAAATGAGACTCTCCGATATTCCTTATTTCATGAGAAAAAAAAAAAAGAACTCATTCTTTTGAACTACAACAACTCAGAGTAAAAAAGGAACATTAAGAATGTATTTCTGAAGTTTAAAATTTAAGATGTTCCTGGAAAGTTGGTTCACATGTTTCTTTCTTATGGTAATGGAGGAAGGACGATCGGTAGCAGTTGGCTTACACGTAAGCTGGTGATATATATTAGTGTTGATGCCAACACATCACACCATCCTAAGACTTCACTGACTAGATGATTAGCATGTTGCTTATTTTGCTTGCCGCAGGAGACAGAGGAAGAGAGATTCACTCTGAAAAATCAGTACACCAGTTTTGAGGAGGAACATTAAACAATTTAAACCAGTGCTGCCTTCTAGCAATTTAGTTGCTTCCCTGCTGCAATACCTCCCAGCACTTTCTAAATATTGTATGAGGTACTTAAAGGTGAGGACACAGCTGTTGTGAATATCCATATCCATGAATCATTATTAATGACATTGCTCACTGACAGAGTTCTCTGGGTGACTGTTGTGCCTGCCTCAAATGGGACTGACAATCCCTTAAAAATGCATCAGCTTTTTTTACTTTTTACATTGCATAGGCTTATCAAACATTATTAACCCTGTTATTTCTTGGTCAGACTGTAATAAATGCTCTAGCGCTTTTTCTTTCTCCTGGGGCTGCTGGAAAATCTACTTTTGCAAAGAGTGACTGAAACATATCTTTCAAATTAGAAGGCTAAGAAAGTAAGAAAGATAGCTGGAAATTTAGCGTGTCCTGAGCTCCAAAGTAATCACCTTTATAGCACCTTTTACAGTTGGTAATGTTCTATAGTACCTTTACATTTACTTCCTGATATCCTCATAAACCACATAGTGCTGTCATGGACTAGATTTCTCAAGGAAGGATGTCATAAGATTGACAGTAAGAACATAATGTGTCTCACCAAGCTTGTGGAAGCTAACAGAATCTGGGTATTTTCCTGGAAAGACTTCCTTGGTGGATTATATTGAAGCTACACAAAGAATAAAGAAATAAAAAAAAATATTTCCCCTTTGTTACAGAAATCTCATTTCTTTGGAGACTTTCAGGTCTGTTCTTATGAGATTATATAGAATAAAATATTTGTTGGTTTATTGTCTGCTGTCTAAACTAACATTATGGCTGTCATAGGTCACAATGCATTCATGTAGCTCATTCCCATTTGTTGTTTGGGTTAGGTTATTGCATGTTTGTATATGGTTCCTTATTTTTTCCTAATTTCTTTTTTTTTTTTTTCATTCAAAGAATTAAGAAGACATGTTATTAAAACAGATTAAACCCCTGTTGCTATTTCTATTTCAAGTTCCTATTTATATTTGAATGATTACACTCCTTAAATTTTTATGGTACTCAAAAAGGGTTTTATCACAAAAATTATTTTCTCCAATACTGGGAAGTACAGAGAATTGATCTGATGACAGAGGAATCATTGTAGGCAGAACAAAAGATATTTTGGTGGATGTTACTGAAATTTCATCTTCCACCATTTTCAGTTTCACTTAAACATCTACCTTGCAATTAACATTTGGCATGTTTAGAATCTGGTTCAGACTCTTAGACAGTTTAATGCTCAGGTACGCAGCAGTTTTATATTTAGAAGTCTTTCTACTGTTTTTCAAATGTGATCTTTTATATTGGCTTGAGTAGCTTTGTATCTTGTGATTTTACAAAGGATTGAACTCCATTCCCAGAGCTAGTTATTTCTTTTCCTTTCTCATCTAGAGGAGAATAAAAGCTCTTCATGTAATTAGCTAATTGTTCATATCATTACAAAATGTGGTTGCAAGGGCTATTTACTGAACAAGAAGAGTTTATCTTTCAGTCTCACACAGATGCTCTGTTGTAGAGGTTTTAACCCAGTGGAACACACTTTTTCTTCTCAGGAAGGATTTGAAAGAGCAAGTACTGATGACCATAAAGTCAAAATCTCATGGGGAAATAAGGTATTATCTAATTAATAACCAGGACCTAGAATCACACACAAAGAAAAAAAAGGATGGATTTGTAGAAACAGAGGACTCTCTGTATCACTTAAATATACTGAGTAGCTATGAACTGTGAAACACTAAACTGCAAGGACAGATGCATACTGAACTCTAGATAGTAGAATAGGAGGAGGCTGGTAGACAGAACTTTGACACTAACAGAAAAAGCATAAGGATCTAAGTATGGATATGACTACCATGAGTACTCCATGTCCCCCACAAAAGACAGAAAAAAACAACCCCTGATACCCGTCCCCCCAAAAAAAGCCAGCAAGAAAACAGCAAACCAAAAAGGCCTCAACCCATCCCCCCAAAAACCTCACAAAGCCTTTTTTGTTCAATCTGTTTCCAAATAATTGCTCTCACTATCAAGGAGCTGGGTTCTCAAGGATGTTGCTTCCTTCTATCCAGAAAATTCCCTGTCTTCTTTTCTAAAAGTACTAGAGAATTCTCTTCAAAGTAAAGGCTTAGTTTTAACAAAGTAATATTTGCAAACAAAGTCTTTCACAAGTCTTCATTCAGATGGAGTGTTACAGAAGTAAGGTGGTAGGAGATAAGGCAGCATAATCCACATTTCAAATTTTTTAAGGACCGCTATTTAAAAAAATAATGTATTTAGAAATTTTTAGAAGAAGAGTTTCTAAGATATGCCACAACATTTCAAATTTCAGATGCTTTGCATTTAAAGGCAGCTACGAAAAATAACTAGATTTGACTGTAAAAGGAAGTAACAGTTTGGGGTTTTAATTTTAGATTTTTTTTTAGGTTTATAGGTTTGAGATTTTTTAATTAAAAAATGCAGGTATTATGCTTTGGCCTGGAGGAAAAGAACTCTAGTTCCTTGACAATATGCATGTGAAAAAAAGACATTTTATACCCTTTACGCAACTTCATGCAGCATCAAATATATTTTGATAGTTTGAAAAACTAAGAAGTACTTCCTTTTGTTAAAATACCTATAAGATTATTTGTTGATTTAACAGAAAAATATGTTGCAGTACATATTCTTCTGTCCTATTTGAAGATCTTTTATTTTTCTTGTATTGACAAACTACATTTACCATTTTTCTACTGGAGCAATATTTTTCTCAGAAAGCTGTATTTAATTAGCATCAAATAAAATTCCAAATTTTGGTAATGCTGTCATGTATAGACAGTTCGAATTGAAAACTCTTGCTATCAGTAATTTTTCTCACATAGAACATGAACACAATATTCATCTTTTCATAAAGGTATTTTTGATACATTGAATGCTTCCGTTATAAGAAAGTTTCTGCTATCTTTAAACTTTTTCGTTTGAAGTGAGATCTAAAGACTGTTGAGTTTGCTGGCGTTATGCTTATCTGATGGATTTGTGTATGCAGACCAAATTGGAGACTTACCATGTTCCAACAGATTCCTATGCTGGATGACTCAAAACACATCTGAAGACCGCACATGTATAGTCACGCATGGTCAAAACAAAGGTTATGTTTTCAGATGTTCTACAGATTTTTTAGAAAGAGAGATTCCCACTTATAAAAAATTTTGGGAGCCAAGGAGTTTACACATAATGCAGGAAGCTTTTCATTATGACCTTGTCTTTCAGATCTTTTGGCATGCTACAAACATAAAGCAAGTTGGCTTGCTATGATTCCAGAAATGGGGAGCAGGGTTTATGTGCCCAAGGCCCATGAGAACTTTAAAACCCTTCTCTATTGAATTAAATGTTGCCTGTTCATGTTTTGTTTTGTTTGGTTTTTTTTTCTCTTATTATATGCTTGTACTTCTCCTCTTGCCCCCAAACATGTACACAAGCTGGAAGCAGTGAAAATTATTTTAAAAATCCATTTTCTTACAACTGTATTGTACAATCTCATGGTTGTGACTAAGGACTCTCTTATGACAAAACAAGTTCTGGTAAATACAAAGAGATCCTAATTAGTTCTATTGCTTTGGAAATACAATAGAAAATAAAGAAATTGGAAACTTTTTTCAGTTTTTAATCCTTTGAACATGAAAACTCATAAATCAAAGTCAGAACACAAGATTTCTTGAGAGCTGTAAAGTAAAATTATAACCTGGTCTGTGTACGGTTTTCCCAAATAGCTAATATATGTATGATTATTTAATGCTTGGAAGAAATTCAGATTTAATACTTTAACCTTTTCCTGTAACAGAACACTTAATGAGTTCCTATGGAAGGGAGCACCACCACTTTAGAAATCATATCTTTGGGGTATTTCTATTCATTTGAATCTGTACTGGCATTTTTTTCCACGTGTTATCTGCATAAAATTTAAGAAAATAGCTTTTTTGTATTAGAGATGTCCATCTGGAAAAGGATATATCTTGAGTAGACAACAAGGATGGACTATAAGGAGAACAGAAGTGGCTACTGATGATAGTATAGGACTGGAAAAGCCCAGTCTCCCTCTGGGACTCATGCTTGCCTCATTTGCAAAGTGTCAACAATTCTCCCTGCCTGTCTCAATTGTAACTTTTTAAGGTGGATTTTACAGAAAAGACCACATTATAGCAAAGAAACTATGCAATTTATTGTGTTTTCCCATGTCTCCTCAGATGTTTTTCTATAACTATGGATGTCAGTCAGTGCAGGGCACCAGCTGTTCCAGAAATCTGGAAATGCTCATGCCTGTGACCCCAAGCTGTCCAACTGGCAGCTCTTCCAGAGCAGTGGTTTCTGAAAGCACCAGGTCCCTGTCCCCACGGCAGTGTACATGCAGGGCCAAGCTCAGGCTGGCAGACCTTGGGAGGTTAGGCACTGTGTAAGCTGGCACAAAAACTGACATCAGCCCATCTGAGCTTCTCCTGTTTGTCAAGAGAGACCACAGCGATGGAACAGTCAAATCCTGCTGATTCAGCGTCTCCTGGTGAAAATCTGCTTTTTCAAAAGTTCATGACTAATTTACCTTTAGCTTTCCTAAGGCACTTCAGATTTAGCTCAGTAATTTATCCTGATGTCTGTATTTTTTTTTTTTTTTTTTTTTTTGTGGTCTGCCAAATTAAATAATTTTCAAATGTGTTAGTATTTTTTTATTAGGGACTGGAAACTAATAAACTTTTAAGGCCCTATTTTCTTAGTCTTATTTTAATCCAGGTAATCTGTATCTATCCACTTCTTCTCACTTGTATATTATTTTCTTGAATTATTTTTCCTTTTTTTTTTGGTAGTAAACATTATTAACTAAAATTACAAGACTTGACAGTAATTTCCCCCCCCTCTTTTCTGTATTATGAAAGCTAAAATTATAAATGACAAGACTTTTGCAGGACAGGTGAAAAAAGGTAATTGTATTTGCAGAGGTTCCCACATCCCTCTCAAAAGTGATTATTAATCGCACCATGTATAGGGACTGTCAATATCCCCCCCTTTAGTAAATTGTTTACATGTTTTTGATGACTTTTTTTCTACTTAGCCTGGGATTATAGGTTCATTAACTTACTTCTCTTTCCATGACGAGGCATGTTAAAGCTTGTGCATCCATTTCACACCAATGTGTCAATAATAATGCCTGAATAACATAAACTTTTTTCACACTTTTTTTTTATCATGACTCAGTTTCCTTTCTCTTTTGTCTGATTCAGGATTTTGGGTTCTGTTTTTAAGAGAGAAAACTATTTTCTTTCAGATAGTATTGTGATTCTATGTATATGTAGAAAATATTTTCCATTCCTAAATGGTGTAGTACTCAGAATTTTGTGTTTTGTGAGCCATGTTATATTTTATTCGACAGTGAAGCATAAGACAACAATTTATTGAGCTTAAACTGTCTGATATCAGAACAAAAACAAAATCAAAGTATGGCAGAGTCCTACCAAAATAATAAGGAAAAGAAGGATAACTGGAAGAAAGAAAGAACAGAAGCCATAAAACTGAAATAGAGAAAACGAAAGAAAAATAGGGGATGTAGATGAAAGGGTGATAAAGAATGAGTAATAGAGAATCAGAAGAGAAGCACACCTAAAAAATATCACATATAAGTACTTGTAAAAATATATCATAAACAGGATAACCTGGCACAATATCTCTATATCTCTTTATCTGTTGACATTAGCAAGTAACTTCAGCATCCAGCATTTATTCACATTTATCATAGAATCACAGAATAATTTAGGTTAGAAAAGACCTTTAAGATCATCAAGTCCAACAGTTAACCCACCATGACTAAGCCATGTCATTAAGCACCACATCTACATGGCTTTTTTGGACACGGTCCAGCATCTCAATGTCTTTCTTGTATTGAGGTGCCCAAAACTGAACACAGTACTCAAGGTGTGGCCTCAAAAGTGCTGAGTACAGGGGGAAGATCACTGCCCTTAGTCCTGCTGGCCGCACCATTTCTGATGCAAGCCAGGACGCTGTTGGCCTTCCTGGACACCTAGGCACACTGCTGGCTCACATTCAGCCGACTGTCACCCATCACCCCCAGGTCCTTTTCTGCCAGACAGCTCTCCAGCCATGCTTCTCTAAGCCTGTACCGTTGCATGGGGTTGTTGTGACCCAAGTGCAGGACCTGGCACTTGCCTTGTTGAACCTCATACAACTGGCCTCAGCACATTGATGCAGCCTATTCAGATACCTCTGTAGACTCTTTCTACTCTTAAGCAGTTCAACACACCTGCTTAAATTGGTGTCGTCTGCAAACTTACTGAGGGTGCCCTTGATCCCCTCATCTAGATCATTGTTGTAGTTATTAAACAGAAGCGGCCCCAGTTTTATTTATTGCTTTATTAAGAGCATTTATTACAAAGCTGAATTCGTGTTCAATTTATGATGAATATACAATAAGTCCACTTACTCAATATGAAACCAAGAGTAGAATTTGGGCTGTAATGTTAATATTGTTTCACTGCAAATGAAATATTTGAACATAGAGCAACCATTGCACAACCATAAAGGCTAATTTGAATCTAAGCCTAAAAAGAAAATTTAATTCAATATACCACTAAGAATGTCACAATGACTAGCCTCAGTGTTGAACCTTATTATCAGATTAATCTCCTTGTCTTTAGAAAAGGGAATATTGCAAAACCAATTTTTAAAGTTTCATGTTTTTACAGAGAAATGCTACTATTGTGCCATGAGTTTACATCTATATTTCTCATGCAGAGGCTTCTCCTTTGATGTGGAGTCACAAACTTACTGCCTTACTATCTCAATGAGAATACATTTCCTAGTATGTATCTTTTGAGGTACTCACAAGTTTATTCATATAGACCTGATTCTCACCCTAGATGTTCAGCAGGTCTTGAGTTATATAAATAATGGCTTTATTCATTTTCAGCTTTTGAAAATTAATACCAGATCCTTAAACATTCTGATTGTGTAATTTCTCATGTTTAGTACGTGCTGTAGAGCAGGTTGTACAGATGCAGCCAGGATGAATGTTAGGTGTGCCCTCAGGCTGACTAGCTAATCTAGATAAGAACCCATTTCAAAAGATGTGTCTGAATCCTGATATATACAGCAGGACAATACTTCTTTTTTATTGTGCTGCTCTTGGGTATATAATATTGAGAAGACTCTGGGTGATATGTTGAGACCAGTGTTTGATGAATCATAAAAATTGTGCTGAAATACTTTAGAAAAAGGGTACATTCAATATATTTTATCTATCTTTATAACTCACACACTATCTGCAGGCATATTTTCACATTAAACTAACATTTAATGACCCTGGAAGCAGAAGTTCTGATTTGTTTCAGTAAATAACTGTTTTAATATACCTGACAGCTAAACTGTTCTCTCTTCTCCTGTGTCCTCTGCCTCAACATTCTGCTGCAGTGGACCTTCAAAGTAGAAAGGTCCTTGTTCAGTAGCTTTGATAATTTGTCCAATATCCAATATCCCACTCTCAGTGCAGGGCACTTTCACATAATAATTTTATTACCTCATGGATAGAGGCAGCTCTACTCCCATTAATTTAAATACAGTCCTTAGATTGCACCTTTTGATTTTAAAAAGATTAAGTTTAGTTCTTATCTGATCTGACATAGAGTGCATGATTTAATACTCGCTTCTAGTTAATGTGTCTGAATAGTGTTCAGTGGATTTAGAAGCAATGAACTGAATTTCTGAATACTGTTCATGTTGGAACCAGCTTTCTGCCCCTGGTTTCAATTTAAATCATTGCCAGTAAAATTAGGTGGCATGGTCCCATGTAAGTTTTATCTGAATGAGCTTAGAGATGTTCAGCTAAATGTATTTCTGATAATTAAAATAAAACCTATCAGCATAATTCCATGGTAGACTTAAAATTATTACAGAATCACTAATGTCTGAAACCTTTTTTTCCTCTTCCAGCCCCTAGTAATTCCTACCAAGGCTTGAGTACTCAATGCAGAGCTATAGATAAATGTAAAGTACTTTAATGCTATTCTTCACGTTACTATTAAGGATAAACTTTCCTCACTGTTATTTT
Organism: Coracias cyanogaster; assembly: GCA_033124195.1. Classification (NCBI taxonomy): domain Eukaryota; kingdom Metazoa; phylum Chordata; class Aves; order Coraciiformes; family Coraciidae; genus Coracias; species Coracias cyanogaster. Next base: position 12,833 of record JAVSBS010011962.1, on the reverse strand, counting down.
TCTTAACATGTGCTTGTTATCTGGTGTTTTGCCCTCTTTTTAAAAATAATCTAACATATACTAATTTGAAATGGGTTCTCCTAGTCCCAGTTAATTTTTAGAAGTTTCTTATAGCAAGGACACAAGCAATACATCACAAATATATAAACAAATCCCAAACAACAAAAAAACCCCCAACAAAACTAAAATCCAACCTCCAAGACTGAAAACATCTTTGCCAAAATGGATTTAACTCCTGGAACCATTGGCAGTTCAAATAGTCCACATCTAGATCAAAGGGATTTGACATTATTCTGAAACAAATCTTTGGGAGCAGTAGGGGTATGTCTTATGGAGATCAATAGAGGGTCTTTGGAAAATGTACCACTTGAAGCACAATTCATGACAGCAAGAAGTGCAAGCTCTACTAATTAAAAATGCCTTCAAATATTATTACAATTATTGAAAAATAGATGAGTGTTTTTATAGAGTCATAGAATCACAGAATAGTTTTGTTGGAAGAGATGTTTAAAAGTCATCTAGTCCTACCCCTCTGCAGTAAGCAGAGACATCTTTAACTAGATTAGGTTTCTCAAGCTCCGTCCAACAGGATCTGTTCCTGTGTCTCACCATCCTCAGTGTAAAAAATGCCTTCCTTCTATGTAGTCTAAATCTTCCTTCTTTTAGTTTAAAATCATCACCGTTTCTCCTGTTGCAACAGGCCCTGCCAAGAAGATTGTCCACTTTTTTCTTTTAGGTCCCCTTTAAGTATTGAAAGGCCGCAATAAGGTCTCCCCAGAGCCTTCTCTTCTCAGACTGAACAACCCCAACGCTCTCAACTTTTCCTCATATTAGAGGTGTTCCAGCCCTCTGATCATTTTTGGTTTTGGAAGTTCTTCTTTGAGATGTTAAGATTCAGTTTGATGTGGTAATCTGAAATTTAAGAAATTTGATCAAATAAATTATTTGAACTTTTTTGGTTGAAAGATGGCAAAAATTCCCTGTCAAGCTTTGGCAATTCACCACTTTTACAGTGCAAAATAACTATGATGGACATGTAGGCTGAATTTTTAATGGGATACCAAAACTAGCACCTTTCAAACACAGTAATTCCCAGTTGAAGTGGAACATGGTTTTATGAGGACATCGATTCTCAATTTACAATTTTGCTACATATGCGTTATCTTTGGCTCAGATATTTTTAAGGATCTCTTCATATATCACTGTATTTATCCCCATCAAAGCAAACATATTCAGTGAAACGTAGTGGTCACAGTCAAATGAAAATTTAATTGCACTGAACAATAGTAACTTTCTTGAAAAGGCTAAAACTCTAAGACTAAATTTCCTCATGTCAAACCTTTGCTTGATCCATGACCAAAGAAATATTACTGAGTGAAGTTAAATACAAAAAATTTCCCAATTAAATGCTTCAACAGTGAATTATGTTATTTTTTCTTAATATTGTAATTCTTCCTGGAATAACATTTGGGTCTTTAATAGTGAAGGTTAAACAAAATCAAAGTTTTTGTCACAGTAACCAGGGCTATTCAGGAGGTATGGTTTCCTTTCTGTGTACCAAAGACCATTGTAACACATTATCTAATGAATACTTCTAGTGGAATTTGCAAAGGAATTGTATACTTAATGCCAATACTGGTCATGGAAATTCAGCTCTTTTGTTCAGAAGACTATATATCTCACAGGATCGTTTTAAGAAAGGCCTTTAGGAGTCATTATTTTATAGCATTTACCTGTTAGTCTTATGCATTATTTACTCTCTGGCAGTAAGACACGTATTACTGATAAATTACTTAGTTCACGTGAAATTTTCATGAGTAAAGAAAGATACTTGGACATATTTTAATTTTTCTATATATACAATATTTGTAACTGAACTCCACTGTTTTCTCTATGCTCATTGTTACACCTCAGATGAAGCCAGCTATGAAAACTTCAGTATTTAATACATATTTCTACCAAAATATAGACATAAAATCTAAATGTCATAAATGGTATGTCAAATACTATTGTATGCTAAAATATAGGGCACTCCATGCAGCTTCCATTTCAACATCTTATTGTATAAATTATTACAGTATTTTATAGGTTTTGATACTACTGTTGCTGCTTTCAGAGCTTGGAAGGAATATAGCTCAGTAAATTAATTAAGACAGATCCTTTTACCTCAATGTTGAAAAATTGTTCAGAGGATAGTAAAATTATTAATATTTTCAAGCCTTTTTTAGTGTTTGCCACCAAGGTGGCTGGCCTTAAACACTGGTATTGTGGAACAGATGTGTAAAATAACCCCATTTTACTTTAAGAGAAACAGACAGAGCTATAAGAAGGGCAAGTTTTGCAAAAGCTCGGTTGCTTCTGAAAAAGGTGTGAATCTTGTTTTTCAAAAGATTTATTCTGGGAATATTTATAGCAATATTTTTTACTCTGAAATGCAAAAAAATGTTTGCACAAACAGCATGTCCTATTACTTTTGTACATAAACTTTCTTATGCTTACATTCAGCTAAGACGACAGATAGTATCCAGAGGATCTAGTGAAGTCTCAAACAGGAGCTTTTTGGCTATAATTAGTTACAAATTAATTCATTTACAAATATTGTTCACTCAGTTGTCCAAGAAAAACTTTTGTAATGCCCCACACAAGTACATTTAGAAAAAGTTTATTAGACAAGCTAATATACAGTGAATAGAATATGGACAATTTATAACTCCTATTTTCCTAAAGCTTTGCTAAAAAACTTAATCAATTGATAAAATCTGATTGAAACCTTTTTATGACTAAGATGTTTCCAAATTTAAAAAAGAGAGAACATAGTGTAATTTTTATGTAACATCTGTATGTCATGTATTAAAACCAGTCACTGGGGAATCTGGTTGTTGTACAAAATAAAAGTGGATATAAAGGTTTCAAGGGCTTGTCGATTTTTTTTCTCATTCTCATTTTTGTTTCTGAGTTTTAATTACCTTATATAATAATCCTGGTTTCTAAAACTTCTCAAAATTACTCAAAACTATTTTATTTATATATATTTTGTACTTTCATGTATTTAAACATAGCTTTGTAATCCTGGATGTTCTTTGAATATTGTCCTGGTTTGAGTTAGAAGCAAACTAATTCTATTCAGTAATTTTGCTTTTCAGCTGAGTCTCTTCCAAATCTGTCAGGGTTTAGGGGCAGTCCACTAGACCTATAACAAACACTCTCTGTTAAAGCCTCTCTCCCACCAAAAAAGGGGAGAAGAGAAAGGGAATAAGGGAGAGAGACTTATGGATCACAGTTGTCCCCCCTCCCAAATGGGCGAGAAAGGGATTGAGAGAGAGAGAAACTTACAGATTAGAAAACAAAACAGCTTTAATGAAAATAATAATAATAATAGTAATAATAATAATAATTGAATATATATGAGTATATACAAAACCAGTATCAAACCCAACCCCCTCTGATGACAATTACATCATTGTCACCACTGAGGCTGTAGCAGGCACTGGTGAAGTTCCAGACTGGACTCTGTGGCAGACAGAAACTGGGCTCAGGAGCTGGATTCAGGAATGCACACGTCAGGACTGAAGGCAGAATAAACAGAGTCCTTCTCGGGTGCTGGCCATTGAAGAAAAGAAAAGAGCCTGACTCTCATGATCGCTCAGCATTATTCTGAATATGATGACTGTGGGATGGAATACTTTGTAGGTCAGTTTAAGGTCCCCTGTCCTGGCTGCTCTTCCTCACAGGTGCGGCCTCTAACCTTCTGCACCCCCTGCCATGGTACACAAGATTTAACAGTGACTTTGGTCTGCACATCAACTCTAAACACGGAATTTTATCACTCCTAGAAGCAGACACTGTGAAAACATGCTGTTAACTTCAGAAAGTGCAGTTAGTTAGATGAGATTCAGCTGAAAAGTAAAATCACTGAACACAATTGTTCTGTTCTAACTCAAACCAGGATGAATATATTGACTTATTTAAAAAAGGTGTACTCTATTTCTGCTCAGATCTCCACTGATATAATATTTTGACATGTAAAAAAAAGGTTTGTGTTATTCATTAGTAACCAATATTTGTCACAAATGATATACCAAAAGTGAACACAGAACAAAGCCATGCCAAAACAACTTTTCCCAGTTCAGTTTGTGTGATATAACATGACATTTCTTGTGGCTTTTGAAACACATAAAACATGAATCTTTTACGGTGTGGGTGGAATTTGTTAAGCAAGGAAGATATTAACAGATATAATAATTTTAACTCTTGAAAGCAACAACTCATATGTTTCTCAGTTGGTTCCCATATTGAGACGTGATACCACTATTATCCAAGATGCCAAACCAAAAGTCTTGAAAGGCAAAAACTAGAGAACATAACAAGATTGATATTAAACATATTCAATGTACAGGCTATAATCCAATTTTGGTTCTTCATGTAAATATTTTTACCAAGGGCTTTTTGTAATAAAGTTCTGCAGTCTCTGAATTTATTTCCCTCAAAAAATTGCAATTATTTAATAAAAATTATTGTATTAGAAAAATAAAAATTAGGAGAACCTAAATACCTTCTTTGGTATTCAGATGAATGCTGCTACACTTTGTATCACATGCTGCAGGAAAGAAAGGCACAATGAGTGTTAAGCATGGACCTTAACTTCTCATGAACATTAATAATACATGAAGGAGAGTGCTTATCCAGACATTCAAAGAGAATTGCAGTCATGGCCTTGCACTGCTTTTACAGACTAATGTATCAGAATGACAGCTGCTACCTGTTCCCTGCAGCATAGTCTTTATTCATGTTGCAAGAAAGGGAGGATCCCTGCTTTCCTAGTCTACCCTACGGATAAAATTCATTCTTGGAGAACACTTTTTTAGTTCTGATTTTGATTTAAAAAGCACATGTTTTCATGACAAGAAAAGAATAATTGTAGAAAGATTTCATTATAATAATAACTATTGTTCTTTATTTTATGAAGCATTTATGTATTCTTTTTGTATAGATGCAAACCAAACTATGAACTACAGTTGTGCACTGTGAAAGATTTATAAAGTCATTTTAAAAACCCCTCAACTTTAAAGGATTTATAGGATAAAGCTGACTGCCTGGGCTTCCAGTAATCATGTCTATTATTAATAATGAAACAGTTACCATGACACTAGTATTCAAGAACTATTATGAACATGTGAATGTGTTTGTATGATTTCAGGATATTCCTGGATACATACATTGGTATTTAAGGCAGACTGAATGTACATGGCAAACTGTTCCACTCTGATTGCCCAAGACATTGAAACACTTCAAATTTCTATTGAATTATTTGCATTAGTTGTTTCAGAATACAAAACCATGTCATAATGGGAAAAAAAAAATCCTTTATTTTTCCAAAGGATGTGTAGAAGGAGACATTACTCCTAGTTTCTATGAGGTTTTCTAATTGGAGTTTTTTACATAAAAAGTAAGGTAGTAAGCTTGAAAAATATTCATACACCACTGTTTCCAGTTGCCCTTATATTTGTGTTTGTTTTAAAAAGACCACAGTCAACAGTATTCATTGTTCACTGATGAGATTTTCAAATACATGAACGTGTTCTTCAACTCTATCATTCATGCCCTGAAAGGTGTTCAAGTAGATGTTCACAAAGCTATAGCTTCATCCTTTTCAAAATCTGCCATTAGAATACATTTTTATCATCACATTTAGAGGAAGAAATTTTTACCTGTGGAGAATCTTTCTGTTCCATGGGTGCTTTCTATCATATAGCCCTAGGGTGTTCAGATTCATGTGTGTAAGCCACTACTCCTGCATTTTTACAGAATTTGCCTGAACCTGACAATTGCTCAGCAATTTTTTAAAGAAAGGGATTTTCTTTGAATACTTTGCAGATGTCTTCAGTGTTTATGGCAACAAACGTGAGAGAAAAAGAGCTAGGATCCATGTCAAAGGCATAAAGTTCAGGAAAATGAAGACTATATCTGAAGAGAATAGCAGCAGAGAGCATGAGAAGGTAGACTGATGACTGTACTAGTGCTCCACTTCTCAAGCACTCTTGAAAAGACGTAAGGAGATTCTGAACTGTCTGACTGGAGTCTCTGTCATAACTGCTGAACTCCAGACAAGCAATTCACAAGAATTGTGCTAAAATTGTACAGCAATGTGTATCCACAACCATAATAAGTTGCAATAATGCAGATATGAGAGATATGGAAGAGATTCTTGGAGACAAAGTAAATATTGCCACAGAATTCAGGGGTGTTTCCTTTATGTTACAGAAGGCATAAAACCATAACCTGTGAGTTCTGTCAGAAGGAAATGCTTACAACTAAAGATTATTTCAATGGGATTTTGATAGCAACTGTAATTTTATACTTTACCTTCTGCAAGGATTGTCTACTTTTCACTCACCAATTCAGGTCTTAAGAACATCTTTTTAACATATGAATTAATTTTCTTTGGAGACTTGTGGGTTTAGCATGCCAAATATGCAAAATTAAATAATGAAAATACAGCAGTTTTTCACAAGATTATCCTTGCTTGCCTCCTGTGTGTCTTTCAGGTAACTGCCTTCATATTTCCCAGCAGCAGCAGCTGAATTGTGTTCCATATGTTTCTTCATTGTGCAGACAAGTTTCACAATCTACATTCAGAATAATACTCTTTTGAAGGCTGAGGATTTGCCCATATGCAACAGCTGTGTCCCATTCCTGATTCCTCAGACGGCTGTTTGACTATTCCCTCTCTATCACTTTTTCATGTGCTGCTACTTCACGCCAGGACAATTTGCTGATTATATTCTTCTTTCTTTCCTGTTGCTTTTATGTACACTTGTTTGTCCATGTTGTTTTCTCTTTTTATTTTTAATGTCTCTTTTCCACATGACACACTTAATTCCATTGCTTTTGCTCTCTGTCTTCAGCTGTACCATTCCAGATGAACCCTTCAGATCATGACATCAAGAAAAACATTCTGATTTAATACTTTCTCATATTACGGATTTCACTGATTAGCCTTCAGAACCATAAGTCATGAGTTACTTAAACTTATGCCCGATGCAGTGCTTTTAAAAACTAAGTGCTTCTGAAAAGTTAAATGTTCAGTTTCTAGAGAATTAATACCTGGGGAGTAATTCTTTCTGCATCATTTGAAATCACGTTGTAGTGGTGCATATCTGACTTGGCAATCAGATATAAATCAAAGTGTCAAGACATTTTGGCTTCAGGAGCTGAAAACAAAGTGCATTGAACTCTGCTTCTAGAATAATTAATAATTCTTAGTAGCCCCTGAATATGAAAGAACATATTCCTGTGGTACTAATAGTACTAATTAGTTCACTCACCCCTGTGGCAGGCTTTTTTGGCCCATTTTAATGCAGCCTTTAAGGTGGGTTTGACTTTGTGCTGTTCGTTAGTACCACTTTTTTAAAAAAAGACTAATTTTCTTTCAATGCAGGAAGGATAAATAGTAAATAGAAAGGTGTGAAATTCTGTATTTTCAGTTTTTGAAACAAAAGTGGTGCACGTTTGAAATTTATTAACGTGGCAGCAAACTGAAGGCAGTAGAGGAGCCTTCAATGAACAGAAGTGAATAATTACTACAGGCAGACATTGAAGAAAAGCAAGAAGGATGTATAAAGAATAGAACTGGGAAAAGTGGAATGTAAAAGATAGTTTTGCACAGCAAATATGTTTTACGATGCAAAGGTGTTGCTTTGAGATTAAAATAGAGAGTGCAACTTCAGTAAGTGAAGAGTTTCTTTGGTCAATATGTATTAATCATACATTTGATGCAAGACAGGCTGCATTGAGGAGGCTTTATAAACAGTGTTTTAGCTAAAAGAACAATGTATGGACAACTAACCACTTGTGCAGAATATTAATAAATAATTTTATAAGTAAGAATTTCAAAAGAAGAGATTCTGAAAGAGTGGGTTTCTAAATTATTTTACAGGATTTGTAAACCGAGCTATTCCATTAACACACCACCTGTGGAAGGCATTTGCTAAACAATTAATTTTGACTTTGAGGAACAAAAGCATAACATTAGTAGCTTATAAATGAGAAGCTTCACCATGGCAACCTAGAAAAGAACCAGTTCTTCAAAACTGTCAGAGCTGCTACAGCTGCTGCTATTGCTCAAGAGGAACCCGCTGTCTCAACTTACTGTGCTTTTGGACTCCTTTCTGAAGGTCATGTCACAGTTTTTAGGGTCACAGTCAAGGTTCTTTCCTTTTAAGAAGAAGGGAATTAATTGCTACCCTTGGGAGAAGGTTAAAAAAAAAATAAACCCAATATGTCTTGCTCCTATTGGGGCTGTAGCTACGATATGAAAAATAATCAGAGTATAGAATTCACTACCTTGGGAGATGACAAAGATACGCCAAAATTTCAACAACTACTTGGAAAAAACCCCAAAGTTACATTGCTTGTTTGCAACAGGAACAATTTACCAGCTGTGGTGCAGCCGAGAGATAGCATTGATAGGTCTAAATCTAAGAAAGGAGGTTTCATTAATAAACTGTACAGGCAGTGATGCATTATCATGCACACTGGATGGCAGAGGAAGCTTGTAGAACTCAAACTGAACATGATGTTGAATGACAAGAAAACAGAAGAAGATGCCATTTCTCCTTTTTAATTTTTTTTTTTTTAATGAACATTGGTACTGGTCATTGAGCTTTAGAATATGTGCTGCAGAAATGTCACCATAAATCTCTGCTCAAAAAAGAATCTAACATAGTCACTGTCAAACACAGGAGGTCAAGTTCTGGTAACTGTGTATCTTAGTTGTATTAACCGAGTAAGTGGAAGTCAATTTGCAAAAAAGGACATATTTGGGAAAAAATCCTCAAATTTTTCACATTGATTGGATGTTTTATCACTGATGAATGTAGAGGTCCCAAGTGATAATCAGTAAATAAATCTGTAAAGAAAAAAACCCAAGAGTAAATGGAAATTATTTTTCTCATGTTGTTTATTTATAGCTGAAATACTTACCTGTATTAAAAAAAAACCCATGCCTTGCTCAATGTCAGAAATGAAACTTGTGGCATTTCCAGAAATGGAATCTTGATTTTATACATCACACCAGAGTTCTAAAAAACCAGATATGTACAGTTCTGTAAATATAAGATCTCTCCAATACCCAAGGGACTTTCAGGTTTTACTGTTCTAAAAGACAATTAGGCTTTGAAACAGGAAAAAGAATCCCATTGTTAACAAGGCTGGTTGCAATAATCAGTTGATTTATACATTTCTTCAGGGACAGCCAAGAGTGTATGCTGTAGAAGAAGTTCAAGTTACAACAGCCTATGGACACTTTTCTTCATGTCACTCATAATTCCTTCCCTGGCCTATCTTCTTCTGATTTATCTTTACATCTTGCAATAGCAGCCAGGAAGGGAAATGAACTTCCAAATTTACCTGACTTTGTAGTTGCATTAGATTCAAGTGACTCTAGTAATTTGATCTGGCACATTGATTAAAATCACCTCAAAAGGAGAATGAGATGCAGTGGGAAAAATACTGTTTCTTTCACAGACTCTGTGTAACTAAAATAGTGTGTAAACCAGAAGCAGACATACAGAAGTTGGCTGCAGTGTTAGCTATTGCTTTTATAATTGTATTGCATTGCTATTAGATCTGTTTGACAAAGGCTGGAAAAACACTAGGATTGTAATAAAAAGTTTCCGTGAAATAACAATCGTAACTACAACTTTATTTCACCTTTTCTGAAATAGAATAAACTCTGAGGGTAGTACTGCTGCAATCCATGGTTCTTTGGGAATTTCATAATTACTTGCCCAGCAGGAGCTTAGAAATCTCACTTCTTTACATAATTCTTCTTGCACTATTGTAGAGAAGGGATACATGTATTTATTGCTTGCAATGTTTGTAATAGGCATCTTGGAACATGTTGGTAGCTCACCAAGGAAGTACAAAAACAAGAGTTTTGATATGATAAGAATTTTTTTTTTAGTTATTTAACACCGTCCAGTTGTATGTTACCCTTGAGAATAGAGAGAAGAGGTGATACAGCATGGCACGTCTGAAATGCCGTGACACTTCTGGATTTTGAGAAGCTAATATTCAAGGCTAGATAAAAAACCTCGTGGGTTTTTTTGCCATTAACAGTGCCAAAATAATATCCAGCAGTCTTCTGAATCACTATGATGAAGGAAGTTATTATCTACTCTAGTATTTTCCCGTTTCTAGTAGTAAAATACATACTCATCACCAGGTAATCTCCTAGTCTGTAAGGTTTATATAACTGAAGAGGTGAAGACAAATCTTTGTTAATTTCAGAGACATCTTGAAATTTACAGGTTGCAAAATCTGTTTTATTTACAGTTTTGAATTACAATGTGTTGCAAATCAAGATTTATGAGTTATTCTCGAAAAGTGCATGAAGAAATATATGACTGGAATATTTATGTGAGCATACTTGACTTCATTCAGATAAGTAATCTTTTCATAATTATCAAATAGATCAACAAATGCAGTTAATACATATTCCATTGAATATCGGTTCTTTAACTGCCTCTTTAAATCCTTAGAGAATTCATAGGACAAGAAGAGTCGCCTTTTCCAGATATCATGGCATGATATGCCACGCTTCACGTATCATGTATGCTAAGTTTGTACATTCTTTATTATGTCCTCTTCACGATGACTATAGAAGACATAATGTATAACGACACATTTTTGTATACGATGAGAAACTTTTTTTCCCATAACTGTGGAGACAATGCAAGTCTTCCACTGTATTTGTTTGTCTTTTCCAGCTGTTTGGTTTTATGCCCCTCTTGCTCTGTATACATATATATATGTACATGTACATATATCAAGATACAAGTATTTCTTGCCCTCTCCTCCTGAAATATCTAGGAATTATTTTAGTTTGGACTCATATTACCCTTGCTTTATTCAATCAACTAGCTTTGTACTCTAGGATGGGTATTTTCTGTGACTCGGGGTAATTTCTGTATAGCATTTTTCTCTTTACCTCTTGAAAATTATCTGTCTTCAAGACTTATCTTGTCACTACAGCTATGCTTGATATGAATGCTTATGTAGTAAATCTTAATTATTGCAGTGCCAGAAATATGACAATGAAGTATGGGTATGAGAAAAGACAATATTGTTGTATACCCATGGATCTTGTTACATGACTGTATGATCTTGTTTATTCAACAGAATGCATTGATAATTTATGTAGCCTCCAGATGTGAGACAGCTTGTAAATCAGTGCTATCAAGTCTGCAAATTTTGACACAGATTGTTGGCAAGATATATTTCATTCCTAAAAGAGCAATAACAGCATTTAATACTTACATATTGAAACACTTTTCACTGCTACCCCCTTTCTCTCTTTCTCTTTAGTTAGGGGCTGGCATATGAACAAAAGAGTGGATGTGAAAACATGCATATATGATCATGTGATGTCCTATGCAACACACTAGGTTGTTTTAATTCAGCTTCATTCTCTGCATAAATTTATACTTGATGACATATACATTCAGTTCAATTTTTAACACAAAACAGTATAATGGATCCATGAACAAACCTTTTACTAGATATTTTGCCTCACCAAAAAAAGAGAAACTTCTCAGTGTTCAACAACATCCATTCGCTAAAAATTCATGGTTCTTTGAAGGAGATGATACTTTCAGAGTTGGGCAGAATGGCAAAAAAGCTGGTGAAGCGTCTAGAGAATAAGTCTTATGAGGAGTGGCTGAGGGAACAGGAGCTATTTAGCCTGGAAAAAAAGGAGGCTCGGGAGAGACCTTATTGCTCTCCAAAACTACCTGAAAGGAGGTATAGTGAGGTGGATTTTGGTCTCTTCTCCCAAGTAACAAGTAATAGCACAAAAGGAAATGGCCTCAAGTTGCATCAGGAGACATTTAGGTTGGACATTAGGAAACATTTCTTCACCAAAATGGTTGTAAAGCCCTGGTAAGTGGTGGAGTCACCACCCCTGGAGAGATTTAAAAGACATGCAGATGTGATGCTTATGGGCATGGTTTAGTGGTGACCCTGCAGTGCTATGTTAGCAGCTGGACTTCATAATCTTAAAGGTCTCTTCCAACCAAAATGATTCTGTGATTCTATAATTGGTTTAATTAAATTTACATTGCCTTAACTTCTAAGAATTTAGAAATCAGCAGTTTTGCTAAATTGCTTTAAGTTCTCTAGAGATCATCCAGCTCTACCTTTCCCTCTCTTTCTTCTTGCTGTCTTTGTTATCTCCCATTTAACTGAGTGATAGCTTTAATAAACACTGAACTCAGTCACAGGTTGAAATTGCACATGGAAAGGAAAAGGCATTAGTGAACTTCATTCTAAATGTCAGCCTTCAAATCATGGGTCGCACACATTCTTTTAATATTTCAATGCCTTGCTATATCTAAATATCTATCAGTCTGCACTTTGCTACCAATGACCTTCTGTCAAATAGTGATTTGTCAGGTAAGCCTTGCAGAGAATCCTGTAAAAGGTCTTCCAGCGATATGCATAATACTGTCTAAAATGCAGACTTGTCAATGACTGAAGGGGTGGCTTTAGATACAGAAAAAATTAAGAAAGTATTTTAGAGGATGAGGATTAATTCTATGTTACATAATTAAAATGACCACAGTATGCAGGCAAAGAGAGTAGTGTTATTGAACTTTGCTATTTTTGGACTGGCCACCAACTTTGACTGAACAAGGTAACCAAGGACATAATTTAGAATCATAGAATCATAAAATGTTTTAGGCTGGAAGGGGCCTCTTGTTGGGGGTTAGATTTGTCTTCCCTTTTGTTTTTTCTGTACATGTAGAATTTTTTCCCATAAGTTCCTAGGGGAA
>JAVSBS010011961.1:44078-63481 GCA_033124195.1 Coracias cyanogaster | reverse complement strand
GATCCTGCTCTGGCAGGGGGGCTGGACTAGATGATCTTTGAGGTCCCTTCCAACCCCTAACATTCTGTGATTCTGTGCCAGTAGAATTGAAATTATGCTTTTAAACAAAGCAATTTAAGACAGATATTTTCTAACCAATAATAAAAACAATCATTTTTAAAACAATTGTTTTAATCAAACAAGTTTATTTACTTTAATTACCTTAAGAAGGATTCACTGTGACACTAATTTCTCTGTTACTTTTCATTGACACCAGCAGTAGAACGCTGTTTGTGATGAGACACCGAAAGATTTAATTTTATATGCAAGTTTCTACCTGTGAACTAGATACCTAAAATTCCACTGTAGTAAGCGAAGAGGTAGCCAAAACAGTGAATGGCAACCAAGGAGCAAGTCTGCTGCTGCCACTAGGCAAGATTTAAAGTGCTTCCAGAAGAAGGAATTTAAATATGTCACTTTCATATAGACACCTATTGTTGAAACCTAAATTTATGAGACTTTATCTGGAGCTGAATGTTGCTCTTCAAGCTGTCAACATCTATTTGCTTTGGCAAATGTCATTGTTGGGCCACTTTTGCAACTTCTAAGAGGTTATGAAGTTCATGGAAGGTCCCATCTCCAAAAAAGGCAGGATCAACCTGTGGAGCCACAGGCTACTCAGTCTCGGTTTGGTTCCTGGGAAAATCAAGAAGTTAGTTTACTTCACAACCATTGTCGTACACATAAAGGTGAAGAAGGGAAATGGCAACAGTCCACATGGATTTTAACCTGACTGTACTAGAGACCTACTGAAGTCCCTTGCAGTCTGAACTACATGATGCTATGACTATTATTAAAGCCCTTTATTTGCGAATAGTGTACCTCTTCAGAGGTTGCTCCTTCTGGAGCCGGGTCATTGGAGAATGGTATATTGTAGTCCTATTGTCTATAATGCATACTATAAATTACAAAGTAGAAGATAGTTCCTGCCCAGCAGACCTAAAAAGCAGCCAGAAGAAACATTAAAGAAACCAGAGGAAAATGCAAAGTAGTTTGTTAATTAGGTTTTTGTTTGATTGCGTGTCATTTAACAAATTGTAGCTATCACAGTACAGACAAATTTTCAGAAAACATCTAAGTGACAAGGCAGTGATAGATTTAGAAGTGGAAAACATTGTCTCCACTCCATCTCATCCACATAAGTTAAATAGCAGAAATATCTAGGTATATTCCTCCTAGATAAAAATAAATAGATATATGTTAGATAATGGACATACATCTTTAATGCAATGTGAAAAAAGTAAATGCCATTTTGGAAGAAGCATACTAAATGTTTCTGAGTGTAAGTGGAAAACTTAAATTATAATTAGGTAAGTACGAGAAGTTTGATCATGATTGCAGTAATAAATCAGGATGTTATATTATAATCAGAAAAAATAAACAGACTACATGTCTAATCTTTAAATGAATCAAATTTAATTTTATCTGATTACCAATTTAATTCCCAGATATGGCATGCAACTGCAAAGCCAGATGACCTAGCAGCTTTTGTGCTTTCCAACACCGGACACAAACAAATCCCAGTGAATTCCAGCATGCTGAATGGTTGAAAAATCCCCGAAAGAAATTGGTGGTGTAAGTTTGTTTCAGAAAAATGTTATCCACACTAAGATACCTTGCTGATTACTCAGTTGAGCACTAAAAATGGTAACTTTTTTTTTCAGAAGAGGTGGTCTGAGTACTAAAGGGTAATATATCATCTTACAAACTTGTTGAGAAAAAATGTGTTTTCCATAGACACTGGTTCAACACCACGATAAAATTTAGTCATTCTTATAAATGACATTCCATTGAAAAGTGATGAGTTATAGCAACATCTAAGCAACACGGTTAAGTTAAATTTAGTTCATAAAAGGTAGAATTTTCTCATCTCCCTTACTTACAATCTGACAGACAACGTAATGGTTTTCTCCTAACTAAATACATGTGGGACAAGCAGACAAGACCCATTTTAGATAGTCACTTTAAATATTCAGAGGAAGTTAATGAAAATCCTTAGTAAGTTGTCGTTCTGATGAGTGAAACACGTAACCTACAAGTTGACACAATGACTGTGGTCCCTTCTCCCATCCTGTGGCGTAACGCAGTACGTCTGTATTGTCCCAGTTAGATGTCTCTTCAATCTATGATCATTTCTGTGGTGAGAACTTCACAGTCTCCATCAGTTAGTGCTCAGCTGTACTCATAGACTGAAAGTCCCTCCAAAAAATCACTTCTGCTAAAATTTAAGATGATTATTTCTCATTCTGTCTTCAAAATACATGTAGGACAAGAAAACTTCATGAGTCCATGAATGGAAGATTTGAGTCCATGAATGGAAGATTTGAGCCCACAAATGTTTCTTTCTCAGCATTTCCTCCTTCAGAGGAGCAAAACCTGTCCACCAACGACACCAGCTTTTTCTTTCTCCTATTATTCTAAAGCTCATGATTTGATTTGCTATTCTCTGTTAGTCTCTAATTTTCTCTATGTTTTGTAACATGTACTTAAAGTCCTCTGCAAGAGAAAACAGAAGTAAGAAATAATCTGTGATGTCTCTCAGTGCTGCTTATTGATTCTCTCCAAGACAGAAGACCAGCCCTACCTCCCCCATTCCCACATTCATTGATTGATTCCAAGATCCCACTTACAACGAAACTTAATTATTAATAAAATATTGAGTGGTATACGACTTAGGACACTTGATTCTTCCTTCCAAACTTGTAAATAAGTGCTGCGTGTTTTTAACTATTATTTTTCAATTAGTCTCCAACCACCCTGTTGTAATGCAGTCATTTCTACTACAGTTTCCTAAGTCATACAAGTCAGCGTAAAAATGCTTATCAGAAGGTTTTAAAAAGATTCTAAACTCCTGATCCCCTGTGCCAGTTACCACTTCATAGTGAGTGATTAGGTCTGACAATATGCTTTGATACAGATGTCTGGCAATGTGTTTATTCTATTGTCACCTTGTTACTTGTCAACTGCTTACAGATTATTCAGTATTTTCCCCGATACATATATAGGCTTCAAAATTAATGTGTATACTGCTCTCTTAACAAAGGTTTTATTTGCAAGGAGTCGTACACTTGTCTATCTTCTGTGGTCCTCTGGGAGTTCTTAAAGATAATTGCTAATGGGTTAGAAATTGATTGACACATTTCCCAAGTCCTTTAGTGCAGTGTCTTGCAACTTGTGGCCTGTGGACTAGTGGAGGTCTGTAAGACACCAGGTAATAGGTTATTTATTTGTTAGACAGAATAGGCTGCAACACAAAAATGCATGGGAAAAGAGACAATTCATCCAGCAACATTTCTGTTAATGGCTTCAAAAAAGGAGTAAGTAAAGAAAATGAAAGAGAAGGAAGAGATAAACAGCCAAAGTTTAGGGCTGTTATTAATTGTTATTTGACAATAGATGCATATCATGATGGTAATACTATAGAAGATGTGCTACGAATGTTTATCAGAAATACTGGGGTGGAAGGTATAGAAGGAAATGTCTTCCGACCATGCTTAATAGTATTTTAACAATTACATACAACAGAAAAAAAATCGTAGTTGAGAAAGTTTGCTGATATCAAAAAGGTAAAGGACTGAAGCTGCTTTAGAACTGGACACTGTAGAACTGGACAGTGATCTGAAGTGTTACGGATTGCTCAGAAAAATTGGGCAAGGAGCATGTTTCAACATGAACCTTCTGTTATCCTTATCCTTAGTGTTTTTCCATGAACAAGAATGAAGAGATTGCATGGTAGTTCTCAATAGTTTTTCACCACTGATTAGACATTTCAATCAGGTTACAACGGTGGAAATTTACTACCAGGTCATACAATAATTTAACTGTGAAAAGGAACTGTGCTATGCATAACTGCATGAAATTCTGTGAGCTGTGATATTGAACCAGCTGGTACAAAGGGACTGTTCTGACTTAAAAGTCTAAATTTATAGAAACCAGTACCCAATAAGAATCAAGTGCCGCTTTTTAGTTTAGAGTATCTCATTGGCCCAGGAAAAAAGGCAGTTTAGAAAAAAAATAGATTAGACCTTTTCAATTCTGCACCTACAATGTATTTCAGACAGAGAACACAAAACACATAAAAAGAAATGTAATAGAACACTCCCTAAACACCAGTGAATGGGATAGAACAATACTGCTGTGGTAGAGTTCTTCCAGAAATCGCTTTCTTTTTCTTTTTTATTTCAGCTGTGTTGACTTAAAGCCAAGGAACTCCATGAACGGTGCTGTAGGAGAGATCTTTAAACATTCCTCTGTTGGAGAAAACAGATTACTAGTGGGTACCTCATCAGTGTTTGCTCAGCATAGTGTATCATTACATCTGACTAAACAGAACAAATTTAAACAAAGGAGTTCTGAAATGAAGCACTAGGTGACAATGGTCCATTTCCAAAGCTTTAAGATTGTAAGGTGAAGAATCTACCACATAAAACAAAAACAAATCCACCAGTCATTTATTTACCTGCCAGCTCTCTGCACGGTGCACTATGGTATCAGATCATTTTCCTTTCAGAGTTGCATATATATCTTCAGGTAGTTGGGCTGACAGAGGAAAAGGTGTGAGAGGGTAGGATACTGAGCAAAGTGTCGTTGCTCTCCTCTTTGTCTCCTTGGCTGCAATTCAAATTTAAGCAGAGAAACGCCCACTAACCCTGCCATTCAGATGAGAGAAGACAGAGGCAAACCTTCTCTTTGTGGCAGAAATAGCAAAGGAAATAAGAAACCTTCTTCATTCCATATTGTTGGAAAATGTGGAAACATTGGAGAGATATAAAGCTGATATCATGTGGTCAACCTAGAAAGGCAATTTTGATTTCCTTTCTTTTGTTTTCTATGCTTAATCACACTATTCTCTTTCTCCAAAAATAACTATAAGATTTCAGCTTCTCCCTCAATTTTTTCCTAATATAAATATATGAACAGCTAATTTAGCTGTCAGTGGAATAACTTCATTAGTTTTGCTCTTCTGCCCCTTTTCTCAGCTATGTAGAACTCTAGAAAAAAATGCTTTCAAAACAGTTTCTATATTCTGTTGAATTTTTGAAGGACATTGTACTATATAACACAGAAAACTTGGAATCCTCTACAGAATATCAAGTAACCCAAAGTGAGAAATGATACTGTGTGAAAGACTGCAGGGCTTGAATCTTGAGATCAGACTGTAGATTTTACTCTGAGTAATTACAAAAAAAAACCCCTTCCAGTCTATTTTTCAAGCACTTTAACAGCTATAAAAAGAATAGTCTTAATACACCTAAATCCACAATAACAAAATAACTCCAAACAGTTGATGTCTACATTTTCCATGGTGTGTTCTTACTTGAATAGCAATTTTCCAAACAGGGACATCAATAACTTGGTTTAAGAACAGATCCAGAAAATATTCGGAAGTTGTGTTTTTTGATGATCCATATTCTATACAAAAGAGTTTCCAATTCACTTGTAGATATTGAGTATAACTAACCCAGAGATAATTTTGCTTTAATAAACAGTTACACAACTACAGTGATTAAAACCAGCTTAGTAGTGCTAGTTGGCTTTTATATAGTGACTGGCATGTCAGATAATTCACTGATGAAGATAAAAATCCAGTTTCAGGTTTCTTTTTAACCTGAAGATATTCAGAGTCAAACTTTACAAAAGGTTGAACTGCATCAGAGATGTAGAAAGGGAAGAAAATCTACTCCATCTATACAACTCCCCACCGTGAAGCGAAGAATACAGGTTTCATGGAAGAAAAGAAGGAAAAAGGATGGAGTATGAAGTCAGCCTTGTTTAGCCTCTCAGCAAATAATAGGGCCTCCCAACTTTTAGTATTTGCTTCTTGAATAACACTTGTGTTCTACATTTAATAGCCCTCTGGACTACTGTGATAACAGCATCATTTCAGGAGATAGTCCAAGGAGAGCTCAGGCCTTCTGAACAGAGAAGATGTGGTTTTTAATTACAACTGAGGGAAGACTGGATGCCTGCTCTCTCTCTTTAATGAAGAGAAATACATTACTCTGCTTCAGGCTGGTATCATTTGTTGCATTGCTTAACTTTAGACAGCAAAAAAAAAGTATTTTCCTTAGGTAATTTGTGGTCAGAAGGAGAATCTTTATCACAAATTGTATTAATGACATTGTATTGAAATCAAACATGACAGGATACTGTGGAAAGACAGAGAAACTACTGTAGGCTCTGATTGTACCAGCTGTGTTGAGCAGGAACTGTGCAGAGCATGTGCATTTTCCTGGAGTACTTGGCAAAGCTGAGTTATCATAGAATCATATAAAGGTTTGGGTTGGAAGGGACCTTAAAGATCATCTAATTCTAACCCCACCTGCCATGGGCAAGGATGTCTTCCAGTTGACCAAGTTGCTCAAAGCCACATCCAACCTGGCCTTGAACACATCTAGTGTTGGGACGTCTACAACTACTCTGAACAACCTGTTCCTGTGCCTCACCACCCCCACAGTGAAGATCTTCTTTCTTACATCTGATATGAATCTACCCTCTTCCAGTTTAAAGCCATTATCCTTCTCCTATCACTAAATGCCCTTCTAAAAAGTCCCTCTCCAGCTTTCTTGCAGGCCTCCTTTAGGTACTGGAAGGCTGCTATAAGGTCTCCCCAAAGCCTTCTCTTCTCCAGGCTGAACAAGCCCAACTCTCTCAGCCTGTCTTCATAGGAGAGCTGCTCCAGCCCTCTCATCGTCTTTGTGTCCCTCCTCTGGACCCACTTGAGCAGGTCCATGTCTGTCTTATTCTGGAGGCTCCAGAGCTGAACATACTACTCAAGGTGGAGTCACACCAGAATAGAGTAGAGGGGGAAAATCACATTCCTCAACCTGCTGGTCACGCTTCTTTTGATGCAGACCAGGATGCAATTGGCTTTCTACTCTGCAAATGCACATTACTGGGTCATGTGGAGCTTCTTGTCAACCAAAATCCAAAACTCCTTCTCTGCAGGACTGCTCTCAATCCACTCGTCCCCCAGACTTCATTAGTGCTTGAGATTGCCTTGACCCAGCTGCAGGACCTTGCACTTGGCCTTGTTGAACTTCATGAGGCTGGCATGGGCTCATCTCTTAAGCCTGTCAGGGTCCCTCTGGATGGTATCCCTTCCCTCCAATGTCAACTGCACCACAACGCTTGGTGTCATCCGCAGACTTGCTGAGGGTTCCCTCAATGCCACTGTCCATATCACCGACAAAGATGTTAAACAGCGCTGGTCCCAACACTGACTCCTAAGGAACTCCACTTATCTCTTGCCTCCACTTCAACATCAAGCCATTAACTGCAACTCTTTGAGTGTGAACATCCAGCCAGTTCCTGATTCACTGTGTGGTCCATCCATCAGATCCATGCCTCTCCAATTTAGACATAACGATGACATCTGGACCAGTGTCAGATGCTTTGCACAAGTCCAGGTAGATGATGTCAGTTCCACTTCTCTTATCCACCAATGCTGTATCCCCATTATAGAAGGCCACCAAATCTGCTGGACATGATTTTCCCTTAGTGAAGCCACATTGGCTACCACCAATCACCTCCCTATTTGCCATGTGCCCTAGCATAGTTTGCAGGAGGACATGCTACATGATCTTGCTGAGCACAGAGGTGAGACTGACTGGCCTGTAGTTCCCCAGATCTTCTTTTCTTCTCTTTTTAAAATTGTGGGGTTATATTTCCCCTTTTCCAATCAGTGAGAACTTCACCAGACTGTCACAACTTCTCAAATATGATTGATAGTGGCTTATCCACTTCATCTGCACATTCTCTCAGGACCCGCAGATGCATCACATCAGGTCCCATGGATTCATGCACCTTCTCATTCCTTAGGTAGATGGCAACTGTGTTCTTTCCTGGAAATCAATCAACCCCCAAATATTTCCTTTTAATACCATATTTCTTCTTGGACTGACAACCTGGAGAGCCTTGTAACATTAGAAAAGAAGGACTTAACAGATGGCTAATATTTCAACTTCCTTACCTATCCTTTCCTTTAGAATAACGCTACCTATTTCCTTCAAAGCATGCAGATCTAACAGTCAGATTTCTCAATAGACTTGTCTTTTTTGTCTGTTTATGCAGCATCTTGCATAGTAGGGAGCCAGCCCATGCTTTGGGCTCTTCAACAGTGGTGTATGGAAGATTATTCCATGAATCTGTATGTCTGCCTTTATTTCTTTCCCATCTAACAACAGTAAAAGCGTGATTTTGCTGGACCCTATAGAAAGAGAAAACCAGAAATGATTAACAACTTGTTATAAAATATAACATACAGGAGAATAAAGATGTGAAAAAATACAAAGTTTCACAAAGGGAAGTAGTAATAAAAACCTAGAACAAATTCACTAGTGAAGTTGAGTTTATCGTAGCATTTCTTTCCAGAAAACCCACTGAAGAATGACAAAGAAGAAAGGAGTGACTGGAAAAAATTAATTGTTGGCTTTTCCAAGCATTATTTCCATATGATTGTGTTGATATGAGGGAAAACATACACAATTACCTTCATTTTCAGGGTGTTGATTTGAAAGATTTAGAGTTCTAGAAGTAGTTATATTGCTGTCTTTTCAATGTATAAATATATCCCTTATGTCTTGAAAAGCCTAACATTACCAAGGATAATGAAGTAAAAACATCACGTGCAAAATGGTATTTTACATGGCATGTACATATATAAAAAAGCTTACCTAAGGAAGTAGAGACGCTGTTTCATTAAAGGAAATTGCATGTCTAACTTTCCTGAGATCTAAATATTTTTAAAACTGGGTTTCTTTGTGATCATTTCCTTTTGAGGGCAGTCTCTACATATGTAAGGCGATTTATAACTTTTGTTGCAGCAAGAAAGACTTTTCTCCTCTTATTTGTGTATCTGGTCCCGCTGACTGGACATTTCTTCATTTTAGTAGAAGTCAAGTAGTATGGTTCAAGATAATGTTAAGTTCATGATTGGACCTGACAATCTTGGAGGTTGTGGGCTTTTCTAACCTTGGTAATTCTATGATTCTAAGATGTACAAGTTGTACATTAATTTACCCACACCTCTACAATGTTTAATTCAACAAGAAGAAAAATGTCAAGAATTTTTTCTCATGTAAAATGCTATTTATGTTTCTGATCACTCTATATTCAAGATATAGAAAAAAGATAAGTAATCCAGGGGGGGGAAAAATAGATAAACATCAGCAGGACATAAAGATTTTTATGCAACGATATTTAGGCACGTGTGTGACACAGTTTTTGTAAAAAAGTAACAACATACAATCTGTTACCTATATATATATATATATTAGGTAACGATATAATGAAGGTCACACAAATACCCCCAGCAACACTCCAGGCTTGAGGAAGTGTGTCTGGAAAGCTGTCTGGTGGAAAAAAACCTGGGGGTGCTGGAGGACAGCCGGCTGAAGAGCAGTGTGCCCAGGTGGCCAAGAAGGCCAACGGCATCCTGGCATGTATCAGAAATGGAGTGCAGCATGAGTAGGGAAGTGATCGTGCCCCTGGACTCGGCACTCATGAGACCACAGCTGGAAGACTGTATTGAGTTTTGGTGCCGCAGTATAAGAAAGATACTGAGGTGCTGGAGCAGGTCCAGAGATTAGCAACAAAGCTTGTGAGAGGTCTGGAAAACATGTCTTAATGAGGAGTGTCTGAGGGAACTGGGTTTGTTTAGTGTGGTGAAGAGAAGACTCAGGGGAGACTCTCTACAACTACCTGAAAGGGGGTTATAGAGAGATCGGTATCGGTCTTTTCTCCCAAGTAACTAGTGATAGAACAAGAGGAAATGGTCTCAAGTTGTGCCAGGGGAGGTTTAAGTTGGATATCAGGAAGAAATTCTTCACTGAAAGAGTGATTAGCCACTGGAACAGGCTGCCCAGGGAGGTGGTGGAGTCACCATCCCTGGAGGCGTTCAGAAAATGTGTACACATGGCACTCTGGGACGTGGTCATGGTAGAGTTGGGTTGACGGTTGGACTTGATGAATTTAGAGGTCTTTTCCAACCTTAATGATTCTATGATCACGTACAGCTATTCAGTAGCCTCTCTCTCTCTCCGAGTTGTTTCTTGTTGCTGTGCAGCCTTTGCTACTGTCAGATGTAGCGTCCACATCCCTGATCCTCAGGCAAGCTGCTCCTTTTCAGATGCAAAATTCATTGTTACTTGTCCTTGTATCATGGTTTGAGCTATTTCTTGCCTTATGCTATTCTGTACAAATATAATAGGCTGTTTATGAAGAAGGAAATAATTAAAACTAGTCTGAGAACAAAACACAGCTGTACCCAAAACCCTAATATTAATTTGCATATGTCAATAAGGGGTTTAACATGACCATGTTGAAGACATAATCAGGCACAGGACATGAAAGTGTTTGTGGTATGGCGGAAACACGCCAAAATGCAGAAGAAAAATGTTTGGTTCAGTTCTAAAGAATTATTGAAAATCAATGCTGATGCTCCCAAGAAAAGCAAAAAAGTTTTCCAAAAAAACATCAGATATGGGCTTTTTCCTTGATTTTAGCTAAATAACTCTGGAAGGAGTGATTTTGCAAAGAGGTAGGTGGATACGAGGTGAGAGTTGAGTCTACTTTCCCCCTTGTTTGGTGAAATCCTATTATATGCTCACTAGGAGATAAATAGATTACCATAGAAAGAGATTTAGTGAGACATTTGGTCTCTATAGACAGGCTTTTGCAAAACTTCACCTGCAGAATTGTTTGTACAGTTCATTGCGAAGAATCTTTGTCTCCCACCTGAGAGTCAAAAAGAATCTCTTGCTCTTAGAAAAAAATTGCCATAACTGGGATTAAATAGATGTATGCGCATCTGACACTTCAACTGACCACAAGTGTTCACTACGGTATAGGCCTAGAGTATAGGTGGGTACTAAAGTAGAAATATTTATTGGGAGAGGAGAGTGAAATACACTCAGATTCACACAGCAGCCTGAAAGCAAGGGATGGATTTTATTTCCCTTGAAGTTGATTGATGAGGAGTTGATATCATATGTCTCCTTGCTTCTTGTATAGATGTCATTCTGCAACTTGTACTATTTATGTAAAGATAAAATTTCATTCTTTAAAATACGGGACATATCACTGGATCTTTGCTTTGAAATTTGCCTTTTTCAGCTTGAATAAAAGGCAGACGAATTTCTATAACAGAGTATTTTTCCCCACAAAAATCAGTGCATTTCTGCATGATAGAACTGATGCTATTTTTTCATCCCTTTTAAGACTACTATTTCAAAACCAAATCCCCTGATCTGACTGCTTTCTTAGATTCTTCCTCACATTCACAAAAGTCACACCTCATTCAGCACTGATTTTCCCATCAGCCGTGTGGGTGGTGTTCTCCATAAAAAGAGGAACATACCAACTTTTTCTGAAAATGAGCTATGGAAAGGCGAAGTCTTTATGAAAGTGAGCTGATAATCGCTTCCCTTATCCAGTCACTGGTCTTGGGAGAATGAATGTAAATATTTTTTACTGCTGGTTATGCCAACTCAGATTCGGTTGAGAAGGAGCAATGCAACAACAACTGTTTAAATAAATGCAGTTTGGGATTACAGTGGAAGCTGAGACATATGTAATATACCTCCCTGCAGCTTCTATGTTTCTGTGATTCTCCAGCTTATCACCAGGGCTACCGTTATTGCAGAACAGGCCTCACTCTGAAATCTGAGCTAGACCTAACCCCAAAAACTGACCTCGCATGGGGTGAAGAGATTTCTCTTCACTATGTCAATCAGAATATTCTACTGCCACGATACAGATTTTCCTCAAAATCCATGGGGTGCACAAAGTCCACGTTTTGTAACTTCATGACTTCATCTATCTGATGCAGTTAAAGCAATGTTTCTTCTACCTCTACATTAGCAGCAGCTTTTTACTATATTTAGTCCCAATGGAGTCCTTCTACAACAACATATCATTCATCAAAGATGATAGTGTCTAGCCAAAAGTGGATATCTGATTATTTCCCTCCCCTTGAGGAAGCTTTTGCAGGTCAGTGTTGAAGCATATATGTCAATGAATAAAGTAATTTCATCTTCAGTATCATCAGTCTGGTATCTTTCATGGATAATAAATCCACTCAGAGTAAAAAAGTTATATTCTTAGTCACATCATAAGGATCTCACGTCTATTTCCCAAAATTGCAAAATGCTTATAATATTTTCAGTGTTAAGGAATATTCTTTCCAATTCTTCTCTGAACTTGCCCGGAAGGCAAGAATTTTAATGCAGTTGCTGTACAGAAAATGTAAGCAATGTTACAAAATTAGTAAGAAATATGTCAATATTTACATGTGTAAGAAATAATGCACGGTTATTTTATTTCTTACTAATTGAAAGCACAGAGATAAAACAGAGGTATAGACACAAATACATGATTTAACTATTTGTTATTCTTCAATAACAAATCAGATTTGATTTGTATTCACATATTTATTAATGAAATTCTCCTGAATTTGAAATTAAAATTTCCTTCTGACTTACAAAGATTCTGTAACACAAGCTCAGTCACCGTAGGACTTTTCTGTACACATAAGAACAGATTTTTAAAGTCAGTCCTCAGTAATTTATGCCTGAATGTAATCCATCCTCTTGTGTTATCCAGAACTAAAACATAAAATTACCAGATTCAACTAAAGTTACTAAAAAGTAACTACAGTTCATAGAACCTTAGAAAATATTTTAAGCTTTGAAGATTAATGAGCTCTAGTTGTTTAAGCTTTCAGCTACAGATCACTGACTTTTAACCTAGTTTAACAGTGTCTCAAAATTATTACCCTTTGAAGGCTCTTTGGCAGTTCACTTGAAGCAATCTATTTGATAGTTTTCTACAAATAAATGTCCATATAAAGAAAATCACACCAATGAAAACAAACCTTGTTATCAGCCTCAGCTGAAGCCATGGGAAAAAAAAGCATGAAGATCATTAAGAGACTATTTACCTTGCTGAGATTAAATCAGAAGGGAGGAAGGAAGGAAGGAAGGAAGAAGGAAAGGAAGATAAGAGAAGAAAATTTTCCCTAAAATACAGATTAAGAAAGAAACCTCCCCCAGAATAAATCTGGCAACATAAGAAAATATTTATAACCAACACATGGAGGAAACACTACATACAAAGCTACAATGAAGTATGATAGACCATGATTTACTTATGCCCAGCAAATGGTTTCCAGAACGTTTCCACCAGCACACTGTCAGTAAACTGCAGAGATGTTGAGTTTTGTTACTGATATTGTTGCAACAAAGAATGTTTCCTCCCTTCTGGGAGCCAGAATTTACATCTAGACTTGTTCCTAAAGGAATATAGACCAGCAGGAGTAAGGAGGTGATTGTGACCCTGGACTTGGCACTCGTGAGACAATACCTTGAGCACTGTGTCCAGTTCTGGGCACCACAGTACAAGAAGGACATCGTGGTGCTGGAGCAAGTCCAGAGAAGGGCAACAAAGCTGATGAAGGGTCTGGAGAATATGTCGTATGAGGAGCGCCTGATGGAACTAGGATTGTTTAGTCTGGAGAAGAAGAGACTGAGAGGAGACCTCATTGCTCTCTACAACTACCTCAAAGGGGGTTGTGGTGAGGCTGGTGTTGGTTTCTTCTCCCAGGTAACTAATGACAGGACAAGAGGTAATGACCTCAGGAAGAAGTTCTTTACTGAAAGTGTGGTCAGGCATTGGAACAGGCTGCCCATGGAGGTGGTGGAGTCACCATCCCTGGAGGTGTTCAAAAAACAGGTAGATGTGGTGCTTAGAGACATGATCTAGGGGTTAGGGAGATGTTTGATGAAGGTTGGACAAGATAATCCTAGAGGTCTTTTCCAACATAAATGATTCTGTGATTTCTGTAATACCTGTGATAAATTTTCCATTCCTAGAACTTAAACTTATAACACAGTGGAAAGAGCGTTTCCAAGCTACCTCCTATAATACCAAGTAAAGCCTCTTGTGCTTAAGGTCAGTTCCAAATTACTTAGTGGTTTCAAACCAGCCTCCTGGTTTTACCAGTTATTAGATTTAGGAGTGCTAAACTCATGTGGGTAGAAAACACATGTGTCTTCTTTGCTGATGCTATGTGCTTTATGCACAACAAGGGAGCCCAGGGGCAATAAACTTCACCAAAATAAATAAAATTCTAACAAACATACACATACGAAGAAAGAGAAAGAGAAGGACTTTTAAAAACTGGTTTTCTTTGTGGAATCGAAGTATGAGAATTCTTTATACTACTCTGTCTTTCAACTTGTGTTAATGCAACAAAGATTATTCAGAATATTTTATTAGTCTTCTAACTGCTGTAGGGAGGAAAGATTGGAGAAACATGCTGTTTTTAAACAGTGGATGGAGAAAGGATGCATGATTAGCAAGTTCTATAGGATATCAGTGTATGCTTACTTGTAACAAAATATCTATTCTTTCAAGGATAAAATGCTTCTGATAGTCTCTTCCGTGGCTATCTTTCTTGCTTCTTCTTCATTAAGTCCTGCACAAATTCTTAACAGCACACACCATAATCCAGAGCTATTCAGCAGCATCACTTCCATTCTTCTCAATTCCTTCCTGTGTGTCCTGTTCCTTCCCACAATTATTTCCTTAGCATATAGCTTTGATTTACAGCTCCATTCTGCCCATTCCTGGTTTCTGAAAGAAGAGATTTAATTTCCATACTCTTTCAAGCACACTTTTCTTCAGATTGATGACATTCAGTCTTTGAATCAGAAACCCTTGCTGTCCCTTATTCAGAAAAAGCTTCTTTCTTTTACGGACTATCTGAGAAGTTTTGCTTCATCTTTTAAAAGCTCTTCATAGAGATAAGAAAAGGCAGAAATCTGAGAAAAAGGGCCGGAAAATTTCTACATTGCAATAAATTACCAGACACACCAGAAAAAAATGGAAGAATTTTTACTTTGAGTCAGAAATAAAAAATACTGGCCCTTTCTTTCCTTCCAGATCCTTTCAAGTAAGAGAAGAAACGAGTTTACAAATAAAAGTTTATAGCCTTACTCAGTTTCTGTGGTGCTTATGCTATATTTGTGGTATCCAGACTGTTTTTCTAAGTGGTTGGTCTTGTAGGTTAAATCAAAAACATTAAATTAAGAAATTTCTACTGCAATGACTTCTTTCTAAAATATATAAAATACTTTACCTCTGCTGTGCTCTAATTCTTTAATATACTGTATCATGTGATGGTTTAGACCCTGCCGGGACCCAAGCACCACGTGGCCACTGCCCCCAGCCCCTCAGACAGGAATGGGAGAGGGAGGAAAATACAAACCCCGAGGGTTGAGATAAGGAGGATTTAAAACAGCGATGCAAAAGTAGCAGTCAGAACAACAGTGATAACAATGTACAAAACAGGATACAGATCAGGACAAAGCCTCATCTTGGACAGCCTGCCCCCGGCGTTCCAGACATAGAATCATCGAATCATAGACTCATAGAATGTTAATGGTTGGAAGGGACCTCTGGAGATCATCAAGTCCAAACCCTCTGCTAAGCAGGATCAGAGAATCTAGGGCAGGTCACACAGGAACTCATCCAGACAGGGCTGGAAAGTCTCCAGAGAAAGAGACTCCACAGCCTCTCTGGGGAGCCCCTTCTGGTGCTCTGGAACCCTCACAGTCAAGAAGTTCCTCCTCATGTTGAGGTGGAACTTCCAGTGCTCTCACTTGTATCCTTTGCCTCTTGTCCTATGGCAGGGCACAAGTGAGAAGAGGTTGCCCCTTTCTTCTTGACACCCAGCCCTCATCTCTTGATCCCCATGGATTAGATCCCCTCTCAGGCTTCTCTTCTCCCTATGTTTGTTTAAATATTTGGGACACAATAGCTACTTTTTATAACATGGAATTCTTGAGTATGATACTGTTTGTAACTGTATTTCGATAGTTATGCCGACAAAGGTTTGCTTCAATAAAACTCTAATGGGGAAAAGGATTTTTTACTTCTAATAGCGGCCCTCCATTTTATGCATTACGGATGTTTAGAAAAAAACTTCATAAAATACCTTGCTATATTTGATCATTATGTTTTTGCAAGATGAAAATACTTTTGAGTTAAAATTCCAGTTGCCTAATATGGTATGTATATATTACCCTGTACTTGCAAACAAAGCTTTGGGCTTGGATTAAGCTTAGGTCTTGATTTGTTGCCTCGTATGGCTGGCGTTTGAGTCTGCACCTTGAGACACGTGTGTTGTTCTTGGGCAGGAGGTTCTGTTGTTACCGTGGAACTTGCTGTCCTCTTCTGCTGCTTTGTCTTGTCTTTATACTGTGCCAAAACCCAGAAGACTTCTCAGGGGAAATGCTTGTGCCTTGTGTGTGGCCAGCAATGGGAGGGCTCTTCATGAGGAACTTGGAGTACTCAGCACCATCCCTCTGCTCTGTGGTGCTTGGTGACATGGTTTATCGGTGGACATGGCAGTGCTGGCGGTTGGACCCAATGACCTGAAAGGTCTTTTCCAACCTCAGTGACTTTGTGAATCTCTTCTATGATTCTCAGAGTCAATATGCTTTAAATTAGGATGTAGAAGACGAAATACCACCATATTTACTCTTGAGTTTACAGTGCTTTAACTCAAAGGAAGGGGAGCCTTGGGTTTTGTTCGTGGACTTTTACTGGATTGCAGTTGCTGTGCTCTGCGAAAGTTCTCTGCTTGTCAGTAAATGGTGGAAGATGTGGACATGTTTGGAGATCAAAATGTAGTCCTTGAAGCGTACATCTGGATGTAGAAGTCTTAGTTTGGTCATTTTTTTTCTTGCTTCCTCATTTGTGGAATATCTTTGCGGAAGTTTGAAAGCAGGAATCTTTCATCTCTGTGTCTTTATCTCTTATGCTGGTCCTACTTGGCAGGGGCTTTGGACTCGATGATCTCCAGAGGTCCCTTCCAACCCCTCACATCCTATGATTCTATGAAACCTGAAATGATTCCTGATGTATAATGGCTTTGTTTGGCAAATTTGGATTTATTTTTGTAAGGCATCGCGCTGATTTGCAAGAACACCAAAGATTTGGCAAAATACCTTTTTCTTCATGGTTCAAGGTGGGACCGCTGTTAAATTGTGGTCCGTGGGAGGATTTAACTCTTAACAGCAATAATTGCTATTTATTTTTCTTATGGGCGTGTCTGTGTTAAGTCAGGATCCTTGAAATGGAATGTAATTTTTATTTCTAATTTTTAATTTATTGGAGTTGAAAGTACAAAGTCTGGATTAGGTAGAAATTGCTTCTAAATATGAAGGATCATGGTACTGATGGATATAAAAGCATTGGATGAAGCTCTTGCAGATGTTACTTCCAGGTTAATTATGAAGCCTATACTAAGGATGTTCATTTATTAAGGCAGAAATTGCTGCAATCTGTCTGTTGGAAGTGCTGATCTCATACCCAGATTAGGGAAGGAAGAGAAACCAAACGGAGGATAAAGCAGCTCATCCAATATTCATTTTCCAAATGTAAATGAGGCTGAAACCCCATGAAGAAACGAACCATTCTCTTGCTCTTCTAACTTCTTTTTCCACAAGGAAATCTTCTAAAATCATTTATATTTTGACCCCAGCTTAAAGTTAAAGCACATCTGACGTACTGTTAATGTGTAAACTGGAATTTACAGAAATAGCTAAGCAATGTTACCTTAAACCTCAACAAACGAAAGCAGTAACTATATATTTCCTATATTTTATTGAGGATATATATTCCTATTAAGGATATATATATTCCTATATTTTATTGAGGATGTTCTGGATATATTAATTTATTTTAGAATATTAATATTTTGGGAGTGAAACCCAGAAGATAATGGAATCGGTAAGAAAACCAGCGGTTTCAAATTGTGCGCTCCTCTCCTCTTCTTTTGTCTTCTTTTGCTTTCCCAGGAAATATTGCTTATGGCACTAAGCACAGTCTTCTACACTAAAGTTCCTCCAAAAATGTTGCTGCTTGGAAAGTGAGAGAAGTGAACCTAGGGAGAGGAAATAACAGCAGGAACAAAAGAGGAAAACCTCTTTTTGAGCAATAATTGGGAAGATATATCAGATACATGCGCGTCCAAGCATAGCTTTTTCTGAAAATGTGTTTAAAAATACCCCAAAACCCTGTTTTCTGTAGGAATATGGTGCAGTTGTCTTACACTCCCATTTAAAAAATTATATTACAGCTACGTTTGAGCCTAGTTAACGATGGTTATGAAATATTTATAAATTGCACAGATCATTCTTTTATTTCAGTTTGCAGACTAAGGTGTTGAGCCTGCAGCTTGTTCCCTTTGGGCTAACCTGTAATTCCAGTTAAAGCTGTAAGTAATTGTAGACTTCTAATGTTTTATAGGCTTTATTTGGTAGGAAAAAAAAAAAAAAAGTAAGAAAAAGAATTAACAGAGCAGTCCAGGTTGTGGCAGTGGTCAAGGTGATCTGTGCTAAGGCAATATTTAAATTCATAGCCAACAGATTGGAAGGCAAAGAGAATGGGAGGCTTTGGGAGCCTTATTTCAAGACAGTCCTTCTTTGGTGTTTTACACTTTGGCATGTTGAAAACTTGGTGATTTTTTGAGACCTCCAGTTTCCTTTCAGATATACGCTACAGATCCTACATGGCTTTTATGACATCCGTGATTCTTGTTTGGTAGAAAGTAGTGAGAAAGCAGATTATTATCTCTTTATTCCAGATATTTGGGTGGCCTGCAGTCTTAGTCTGGAATTTGTTATTTTTCTGTCTGATCAGGAAACCATCTATTGCTCCTCGTGTTCTACTGCTTTTTTTTTATTCCTTCCACCTTGTACTTCACTACAGCTTAAAGCCACAAAAAGAAGGGTGCAAATTCTGTTTGATGTTGCATTTTCTGAATAACTGGTCATTAAAATCTCTGGAAATATGTCTGTGAATTACCAGCTACTTAGTAATATATTTACTTTTATTTTAGAACTGAAAGAGAGAGTCTCTTCTCCCAGCCCTCCCAGCACTCATAGATCTTACATTTATTCTGCTTTGTCACTGAAGTGTAGTAAACAAGTGTTAATCATTAGGGAAGTTCCTTATGGGCCTTAGGTCCATCTTGAATTCTGATTCCGTAATGTGTTACTTAGTGGGAAAACTTCCCTTGGAGGTTTTAGTTGAAGTTTGTGCTCAGGTGTGAATTCAGAGTCTGCTGTAGCATGTCTGTGGTAGATACAGCCAGTTCTGAGAGAATTATAGAATCATAGAATCATTTGGGTTGGAAAAGAGCTCTAGGATCATCTGGTCTAACCTTCTTTGAACATCTCCCTAACCCCCAGACCATATCTTGAAGCACCACACCTACTTGTTTTTTAAACACCTCCAGGGATGGTGACTCCACCACCTCCCTGGGCAGCCTGTTCCAGTGCCTAACTACCCTCTCA
>JAVSBS010011961.1:7358-17484 GCA_033124195.1 Coracias cyanogaster | reverse complement strand
CTGGCTCATGTTCAGCTGGCTGTCCACCAGCACCCCCAGGTCCTTTTCCACCAGGCACTTTTCAGCCGCTCCTCCCCAAGCCTGGAGCGTTGCTGGGTGTTGTTGTGGCCCAAGTGCAGGACCCGGCACTTGGCTTTGTTGAAGCTCATAAGTCATTCTGTTATTCACCTCTGGATACAGGGTAGTTACTTTTGAACAACACGATTTGTTGACAGACAGAAATTGGTGATTTTTGTGAAACCAACAGGGGCAAAAGGATGTAGCTCTTTTAGTCATGAAACCTACCAGCTTTAGTCATCTTTGTAATTCTTCCTAGACCAGAAAAAGTTAAATACGCTCTTTAACACTTTGTAAAATGGCCCCGTCTGTGTAGAAGATAATTCTGCTGGCACAACTTAGAAGCAAATCTAAGAGACAGAAGAGACTGAGAGAGGGAGGGGCCAGAAGGGAGTTAAATAGAGTTACCAGATCATGTTTTAAGTGACAGTAGCAAGAAAAAGCTCACAGAGCTCTTGCCCATTGAAGGAAAATTGGGAATACGGGACACAGAGAAATCAGAAGTCTTTTGAAGTGTGTCCTTGTGCAGTGAAGGAGTAGGTGGCATGCATGGTCTTTGTTACGTGACAAGATTTTTAGGGAGAAAAAATCCCTAGCATATCCTGAGAAAAGGTGAATGAAAGCACAGGAGATAGAAAAGTGGAGCCCCAGGTGTGTGCAGCAAACTTGTCCCGGTATATTATCTTCTAAGGGGCTTTTACAATCCATTAGAAGACATAAGCCAGGTGGATTTTTCCCCTTTTCAACTTCTTGGCCATTCGCTTCTGTTAATCTGTATTAAAATTCCTGTAGAGTTAAGGTGGGACTGTTTTTCACAGAAATGAAAAATATTGGGATGGGTGGGGAGGAACCTTAATGCGCAGCGCTTTCTGCATTTGAATTTTACTTTACAATGATCAAGGCGTGTAGTGTTCAGGTACTCATAAGGAACCGGGGTGTAATTGTGCGCGGCGCCGCGATGTCCTTCGCTGCCTGTTCAGGAGAATGTGTTGGGTAATGGTTAACATTGCGTTACAGCAAGTCAGTCTATATTAAACCCCAAATCAAAGAAGTGAAGGAGAACCAGTTCATGCTTTTTGGCTTCTCATTTCTGAGCACTCTGAAGATGAGAGACTTCAACACTTCACAAGGCTTTGCTTGTGAGTACCAAGAACAGCAATTTTCTTAAGCGTGTTCATGTGGGAGTTTTCTAGTGGACGAACACGGCACAACTGTAAATGTATTTTACCTTCCTGTTAGGCAAGAACTGTTCTCCTGTGGTCTCTTTGTTCTATGAATTCTATGTGACAGTATTGGAGTCTCTCCTCCCCGTTAATTAGAGACAGATTTAAACGTAGCATCGTAGAATCATAGGCCTTAATGATCATCCAGTTCCAACCCACCTGCCATGAGCAAGCACATCTTCCCATACATTGGGTTACTCAAAGTCCCACTGGCCTAGAACACTTGTAGGGAGGGGGCATCCACAACTCTGGTCAACTTATTCCAGTGTCTCACCACCCTCACAGGAAAGAATTTCTTCCTTATATGTACTCTTCAATCTACTCTTGTTCAGTTTGCATCCCCTACCCCTTGTCCTGTCACTACACCCCCTGATAATGTGTCCCTCCCCATCTTTCCAGTAGGCCTCAGTTAAGTACTGGAAGGCCACTATAAGGTTTCCCTGGAGCCTTCTCTTCTCCAGGCTGAACAACCCCAACTCTCTCAACCTGTCCTCCTAGGGAAGGTGCTTCAGCTCCCTGATCATCTTTGTGGCCATCCCCTGGACCCTCTCGAGCAGGTCCATGTCTTTGTTATGCTGGTGGTCCCAGAGCTGTACGCAGCCCTTCAGATTCCTGCTGCTAATTCTTTGTAGCTGAGCTGCAGGAGTGATCCTGAGTCCCTCTGTAGACACTCTCCAGGCTCATTTGCTATTTCCAAAAGGAGTTCACGTGTCCCAGGTTCAGTATTATTTTTGAAGGCCTTTAGCAGACAACAGTAGCTGTGTTAGCTACGAGAACGGTAGTCCATGCTGCCTGAACCCTCTGGCGGTTACAGATCACGGACTCATGGAGACAGGTTTGTAGCTTTTCCTGTTTGTTTAAAACTCAATTCTGAGAACTGCGCAGTCATGAAAATTTCCTAAAATGGATCTAGGGGCTCTATTTTAGAGGTTTTAGAGGCTGTGGCCTGAGAGCATGAATTAAAGATGAGCTAACAAAGTGTTGCAGGAACACTTGGCTCATCCAGAGAGCCTAATTAACCACATGCCTTTGTTTACATCTTCATTCAGTACTTGCAATACTTGGGATAGCGTTGGCCATTTGGAATAGAGACTTGACACATGAGAAGAGCGGTGCAATTGGTTTGGAATTCTTTTCTTCAGACTAACAAGTGGGAAGGGAAGAAAGAAACGAAGATGTAGGAAAAAAGTTAAGTTTTAAAATGAATCCTTTTCCGGTGATATTAGGTTTTCCGATTTTTTTCCCTCCGTTATAAAGCATAACTGTCTGAATTTGTTTGGGCCCCTTTTGTATACAGATGTTTCTTCTGGGGAGTATCTAATAATTCCACAAACACAGGGCTCCTTTGGCAGTTTGGATGCTGGGAGTGGGAGAGGAGGGAGAAGTCACGTCTGAAGACGCTTTCAAGTCTTAAGATTTGATTTCCTTCCATTTAACACATGTTAAATCATGTTAATAACATGAATAATAATAATAAACACGTTAATAACCGTATTTATTCATGGTCATCAAACTAGCCATGTACTTTAATAATTCAGCTGGATCTTTTTGTCTTGATCCCAGCCTCTGGTACACCGTTTCTCAAGACCTTTATATATTCCTAGCAGAATCTCATTTCTATTTCTTAGAATTCTTATCAGCTGCTGTTTTTCATTTCTCCATTTCCTTGTTTATCTTGTAAAAATGTATTGCGTTGCCTTTCTTGAAGGCTGTTTTCATTTTTATTTATATTAGGTGTAGGCGATAGCAGCTCACAGTAGACATTTTGTTATCTCTTCTTTTAGAAGAGGTTTTAAGTGTAGGTTATAGGTATAATTTAATTTCATTACAATTATTGGTATAACTTTATAAAAGTAAATATTTTAAAAGCCTGTAGTAAAAACTTAAAGACGTTTTAAAAGGTTAGCCTTACATGGTTTTCCCATTGTAATCTTAGTTTGTAAAATATGATTTTAGCAGAAAAAGATACAGCTTGACCTTATTTAGGTCAAATATTTGAGGTATTTACCCTGTCTTTTCATTCAGCTACCTAAAAGCAAAATTAAATCCTGCAGTCTTTTGAGGTTTGCAGTAAAAGAAAGATTACAAGAAAATAAGACAATATCTGGCTTCTTGCATATATACATTTATAAAAGTGCCTGTGCATATATATGGAACACAGCTGTTTTCAGCAGTCCATTTTCTTCAGGCTTTGTTTTGTACATCTTGAAGATGTACGAGAGAATGAACATGAAGGTGCTTGTGGCAATTTCACTTCAGCAGCAGTTCACAGTGCTTGGGGCAGTCCCCCAGGCTTGGGGAGGAGCGGCTGGAAAGCTGCCTGGTGGAGAAGGACCTGGGGGTGTTGGTCAACAGCCGGCTGAAGATGAGCCAGCGTGTGCCCAGGTGGCCAAGAAGGCCACCGGTATCCTGGCCTGGATCAGAAACAATGTGACCAGCAGGAGTAGGGAGGTGATTGTGCCCCTGGACTCGGCACTAGTGAGACCGCACCTTGAGTGCTGTGTCCAGTTCTGGGCACCACAGGACAAGAAGGACATTGAGGTGCTGGAGTGGGTCCAGAGAAGGGCAACGAAGCTGGTGAGGGGTCTGGAAAGCATGGCTTATGAAGAGCGACTGCGGGAACTGGGGCTCTTTAGTCTGGAGGAGACTGAGAGGAGACCTCATTGCCCTCTACAACTACCTCAAAGGAGGTTGTAGCGAAGCTGGTGTTGATCACTTCTCCCAAATTACTAATGATAAGACGAGAGGCAATGGCCTCAAGTTTTGCCAGGGGAGGTTTAGATTAGATAGTAGGAATCAGTTCTTTCCTGAGAGAGTGGTTGGGCACTGGACCAGGCTGCCCAGGGAGGTGGTGGAGTCACCATCCCTGGAGGTGTTTAAAAACCGAGTGGATGTAGCACTTGAGGCTCTGGTCTAGTAGCTGGAGAGGTGTTGGGATGAAAATTGGACTTGATCCTGGAGGTCTTTTCCAACCATGATGATTCTATGATTCTCTTCCTCCGAAAACAAATCCCCTTTCTGTCCGCGGATGACTTTGTGTGACATGGTGTAAATAATTTTTAAGGCTGTTCGTGAAGCACCTGAGACATCTCATTGCCACTGCACGTTATCAGAAGCAGTTTTGTCACCGGGTATGTGGCAGGTTTGTAGGCTCTGCCTTCACTGCTAGTTGGAGTGATGGATACCACGTATCTGCTGCACTGTCTCAACTCAGCAGGACAGTTTGAGCGTCAGCTGTTAAAATTCCTTTAACAGTAAATCGGAGTTGTCAAACCACGCCATTTAGTAGAAGGAGATTATAATAAATGCAATTTCTGTTGCCCGTACAAATGGTGGGAGTTGAGTAGCTGCTTCTTGGTGCTGTTTGGAGTTGTGCTTGAAGTACTAGTGCTCTGGCAATGCCCAGGAATCTTGTGTTTAGGACTAAAAGAGATTAGCATGCAAACGTTAAAACTTAACTACTGTAAACTAACAAGAATTCTGGGAGTTTAAATATAATTATATTTTCTCTTTAAATATTTATAAGGGAACAAAGGCGTTTCAAGCTTACTGCAAATTCACAACTGTGGAATGTAAAACAGATGGAATTAATATTTAGCTTTTCCCTCCAGAGACACCACAGGCAATGAATGCGTTGAGGGAACAAGATAGTTAAGGGGAAATAGCATTAAAAAGAAGTGTTAAATGAACACGTAGATAATATACTTAATCTAGATCCGCCAAACACCATTTTTGCATCTTAAAAAAAAATTGATATGTGGAAATTTTGTGACTAACTTCACTCTCTTTTGCCTGCAATGGTAAGTTCAGCCAGAAATAATTTGCCTCGTTGTGCAAAACAGGAACTGGTGAGATGCGTGTGAAACTTGCTGCTGTAACTTCATGGTACAAATATTCTCATTTAAATGCCTTTTTTCCCTCCCCTATGTTTCTCGTCATTCACTGAGCAATGTCTAAAATCAAAGTCCAGCCTTGCAGCCATTCGGGATTGTCTGTTACGGTTGCAGTTCACAGCATCTTAGGATGTTAGGGGTTGGAAGGGACCTCTGGGGATCATCTCGTCCAACCCCGCTGCCAGAGCAGGTTCGCCGAGGGCAGGTTGGACATCATCGCGTCCAGGTGGGTTTTGAATATGTCCAGAGAAGAAGACTCCACAGCCTCTCTGGGCAGTTGAAGAGATTAACATCTCATTAAGGAAAATACTCATGAGATGCTTGAAGACCTGTTGCTTTTATAGTTCCATTACATTGTGTTCTACTGAGATCTCATCCTCTATTTCTGTAAGACCTTGCCTCTAGGTACCATAATGAAGTCGAGATGCTTCTGGAGCAGCACTAAGGGAGTCAGATGAGATGGTGCAAGCTTCTGTTTTTGAAGATGAGATTTTTTTTCTGTTTGTTACCATACTCAGCCCCAGTGAGCTCTCTGGATGAGCCATGGCTGTGTCAGACACCAGCAGCCATGCTCCAGAGTCAACTGGTGAATGTGGTGTCTTACTACCCGTTCAGGACAGCTAGTGTGAGTAGTAGAGCTAGTGTGAGTAGTAGAGGCAGCGTGCTGCCATGGGACTCCACGATGGAGGGCGGGATGCTCATTTCTGAGACAGAATGAAGTCTCATCTGAAAGAGAAGTGGTGTAATGGCAAGTTTGGATTTTCCCATGCAAAATCGCCTAGACCAGAGAAGCAGTTTAGCATCTACCCGTTTCAACACTCCACACATGTATCGATCAGTGATAACTGCAATGACTGTGCTAGAAATTAATGCAACAAAAGGCGACCAAGAGATATAAAATTATTATTTCATTTTGTGCCAAAGAATAAGCCATATTCACTTGCGCCAAAGAATAAGCCATGTTCTCTTGCCTAATATAATAAGATTTAAATTATGTGTTCCCTATTTAGCCCCGCTTTAGAGTTAAAGCATATTTGACTGTTTTTTTCTTTTAAATTCTGAAGCAAGCTATTTGTTACGCTGTTTCTTTGGCTGGAATACTTTGCTGATTTATACGTCATCATTTGGAGAGCAGGACTGCATCTGTCGTTCTGCTGTTCAGTTATGTGTTACAAGTGACTTTGTAACTTTGAACTGTAAAGTTAACTTGACAGTAACTTTTAGTGGATCCCGTGATGTCTATAGCGTTTATCCTCTGTAGAATCTAGCAGCTTTCTGCTGAACCAGACGTGACTCTTCTGCCCAGTCCCAGATGTCTTCAGGTTATCCCATAAAATGGGTTTGCAACATCCCTGAAGGAGAGCGGACCTCCGGCCCTGTGGCGCAGACGTTCTTTGGCTTTCTTTCAGAAGCATCTAAGTAATGTTGTATTTAGGCTTTACACATCTCCTCAGAATTACCTTCGTGGAAGCAAAGTTAGGTTTGATTGCGGAGAACCCAGCGATCTCACAGTGCGATGCAGCTTGTCTGAAAGGTGTCTGAAGAGCTCACAGGAATCGTGTGCTTGGTTGTGGCCATCGCATAGGAAGGGAAGCTTGTGTGGCTCTGTCAAGCGCAGAGACTGTGGGTATCTAACGTTCAATGAGTTGATTGCCTGCTAAGTTCTTGAGTCTTTTTGTACTGGTGTCATTACTGTTGGCAACGTCTTCTGGCAGATCTTGCTGTTGGCACTGCATAGACTGAGTCATTAGGGGACATTTAAAGTTCCCAGATTT
The DNA here is from genome assembly GCA_033124195.1 of Coracias cyanogaster. Taxonomy (NCBI): domain Eukaryota; kingdom Metazoa; phylum Chordata; class Aves; order Coraciiformes; family Coraciidae; genus Coracias; species Coracias cyanogaster. The sequence continues at coordinate 10,536 of JAVSBS010011961.1, read as the reverse complement.
TGTGGAGGAGCTCTTATATGAACTCAAAAATACCTTTTTTTCTTTATTTATTCGCTTAATGCCAGTCCTTAGGATTCATATTTCTCTGTTCTTACTTGACTTCAAAGTCAAGTAGTACAGAGTGGTCTCAAAGGTCCGGGGTTTCAGGGTCGTTCGCAAGGCTTGTCATCTGGGAGGAAAAAAGGAGCTTCTGCTCCACAGTCATTGCACTCATGGAGGATACTCGTGCCTCCTTTCATTCCAAGAGAATCAAGTTCCTGTTTTTACGGGAAGTTGTACTGGACCTTGGATCTTTGAGCGTTGAAGTACCCTAAATGTTGTAGTTTGCCATAGAGATGGAGAAACCAAGTAAAAGGTAAGATGCTTGAGAGTGGTTGGGCTGTTCTTGATAGGTACTTACTATGTTCTGCCCTCATCTGAGATAGCAGAAGTCGTCTTCACCTCGTTGAGGAGCATGTGGAAACAGCTTAGAGAGCGTAAATCTCAAATTTGAGACTTTTGGCCATAAAGTAATTGAAATGTGGCTTATATAAACATTTCATGAATGATTCATGTACCGATGCAATTACAACAAAAAAATTGACCTTAGTTCTTTTTAATTGCATGCTGTGCTTAATAGGATTGTAGGTACTTTAAAAATAGAAAAAAAGAAGAAGATGGTGTAATGGGGTATTGCTAAAATGACATGTACTCATTCATTCCTGCCAATGAGCTCACCAGATGTATTGATTGCAAACTGTGACTTTTTCTGCCTTGCTTGATGCTTGGGAGGATCAAAGGAAACTGCCAAATGGGAGAGAGAGCCTGAGAGGACCTCCTGGTTGTTGATATTCTCCTCAGTTTATGAAACAAGGTGGCATCTGGTTAGTGATCACAAAGATCGTAGAATCATAGGATCATTATGGTTGGAAAGGACCTCCAGGATCATCAAGTCCAACCTTCATCCCAACATCTCCCTAACCACTAGACCAGAGCCTCAAGTGCTACATCCACTCGTTTTTTAAACACCTCCAGGGATGGTGACTCCACCGCCTCCCTGGACAGTCCGTTCTTGTGCCTAACCACTCTATGGCATCTAATGTGATATCCGTTCTTCCTTCCTCTTTCTCACCTCCTTCTTGATCCTCTTCGACGTGTTCCCCTGACCATTTTTCTTTGCACAAATGTACAGCAGGATCCTGTTCCTGTCCTCCCTCCCTGCAGGCCCATCTCATCTTTTCACCTTCTGCAAATCCCATATCTACTCTGACAGTATCTCCTAATCTTCAGATTTTTTTACATTTCTCCTCCAGCCAGTCTCACATTACATTCTCTGTAACACTTCTTGTAGCTGTATTTGTCACGCCTGGTCTGAACCCCTGCTATACAATTTTTGCCAGTGACATTTTTATTCTTCATTTACTTTGCTCTACTGCATTTAGCTCAAGACCAGGAAGGTAATATGGAATCAATCTCTACTCCTTTGAGCTTTTTTATTACTAGCATCTCTACTGCTAAGCCAAGGAACTGTCATTGTATAACCTCCTTGTATTTCAAATTATATAGATGTATACTTTACATTCAAACATTGTGATCTCTCTAGGATTTAGATTAATTAGCGGTCCTTAGTCCTTATCATTTATGGTCCTTATCATTTAGTCATCATTTATGGCTTTCATTTTTTTGCTTCTCTAAACAGACTAGTTTATCATTGTAGGTCTCTTCCAAGAGAACTATTCTATTATTCTATTCCATTCCATTCCATTCTATTCTATTCTACGTATTCTATTCTATTCTATTCTATTCTATTCTATTCTATTCTATTCTACTCTATTCTACTCTATTCTACTCTATTCTATTCTATTCTATTCTGCTCTGTTCCAATCCATTCCATCACCTTCAAGCTTCCTCCTTCAGACTGTGGAAATGACAGTTTGTTCATATTTATGACCACTTAGTTATCTGCTGGTCACAACTGTCTTTCCAACCTGTTCTGATACCCTCCTCTTCCACTTCTGCATTTTATATTTATATGTCAATAGTATGCTGTCAATATAATTACATTCTTGAAGCTCATTACATATCTACCTTTTATAGAAAAACAGAACACTTAAAAAGTAGTATAAATATTGAAGTGAAATTTTAAATACATTCTACACTTGCATACATGAGTCTCGCAGGGATATCTCAATTGAAGTGGAAGATATTATAAGATTATTCTATGCAGATTTTAAAAGTACTTTCCCATTAGTCTCATTTTGTTAATTTACCTAATGACAATTCAAATATAGTTTTATTTCAGTTAAGTTTCAGTTTCCAGCTATTAGATTGTATTAGGTTTGGGGGTTTTGTTGTTTTTTTTTCATCTAGGTAGAAAGTTCTTCTCTTCTAGCATCATTGTGTGATATTTAGCATATCCGCATTTGTTGAAAAAGGAATTAAATTCCTCTGTGCACTTTTTATTGTAATTTTTGAAATATTTCTAAATGAGATTGATGCTGTCATCGTCTACTGTGGAATGATTTCACTAATATTATACAATGGCCTTCCCTGAAACACTGGTGATCAACAGTGAATTCTGGAATTATTTTCATATATGGAAAAAGGCAGAAATTGCTAGAAGACTTTCTGGAGTTAAAAGAAAATTCAGTGATTCAATGTGATATCTAATTCTTATTCCAGTTCTTTAATATAGTCAGAAACAGAGCTTCTTTATATTTTCAGGAAAACAGGGAAGTAACTTATTTAAGATCCAATATTTCAAAGCTTAAGGACTAAAGGAAACTAAAATGTAATATATATTGAGTTCCTTTTAGAAAGCTTTTTTACCATTAGAGCTCATGTAGATAAAACTCTTGTCTGCTTTCAGAAATAGCCACATTTCTCTGTCAATAAAACTATTTTAATAAACAACTGCAGTTCAAAAGATGTCAGTTATTGAGACTTGGATATACTTTCAACAGCCATTAGTTGCGTGTGATATAATTTGCAAAAACTAAGAATTTTAATTCATTGCAATTGTTAAAAGCAATTTTAATCCATGGAAGTGTAGGCAGATCCAAGATTTATAGTTATAAATGTCCCAATTGCATGTAGTTCTGTCTGAATTACATTTTACAGGCATGTAATGGGTCTGGCTGAGCTGGTTTTCCCCACAGCTGCAGTGTTTTGTGCTGGGAGCTAGAAGGGTGTTGATAAC
>JAVSBS010011960.1:0-40661 GCA_033124195.1 Coracias cyanogaster | reverse complement strand
CTGGTCCTGCTTTTAGCTAATGAGGGAAAAAGCTGACCTGCAGGTGGATGCACCATGCAGGGTTTTTCCCTGAGGCCCCCCTCAACTGCTCACTGCAAACAGGATTTCCCAGCAATGGTGGGACAGAATGAGTATATTGGACGGGACAAGGGTAATAATGGTAACAGATTTGATTGCTTATCCTTTTGGTGTCTGTCATAGTTTAGCCATGTGCCTTTGTGGAATGTACCATGTACTGCTGGTACAGCTCTCTGGTGTTTGCCGGGGTGGTTTGTGCATGGCTATGGTGATATTTGGGGTATGGTTAATCTCCCCCTCGATTGTTGAGCTGATCATCTGGTTTCTTTTCCTTTCTATTATTGAGTTTGTAGTTAAGTTTGGTTTTCCTCTTGTTATATCACCCGTGGTGAGTGGGTTTCTCTCTTCTATTGCCAGCCATGTAGTGTCATTTCTGCGCCCCATGGGGATAGATAATAAAATATATATCTGCTTATGCATCTACCTCCTCATGGTGGTGGCGGGTTTTGTGCTGGGCTGGGTAATTGGCAAAATAAAAGTATCCCTTTAAAAAAAAAAATCTTCGTATCTTTTTTTTTAAAAAATGGGTAGACTCCACAATGCTGTTGGTGTCAAACTCAGATGAGGTTAATTTCATCATGCTTATTCTTGCATTGTAGATTTCTATTTTATATAGCAAAGGTGAAAAAAGAAATGAATGGTATCCATCACTCATCCTAAACCTGGCAGACTATTCAAAAGCCTTCTATAACATGGGTAAAATATTTCTGTGACAGGCAACAGAAATATGTCTTTGCCCTTGTAAAATAACTTGGGTCATTTAGAAGCATTATTAACAAAGCAAAGATGACAAGAATGGATTATCTGGGCTGGCCTTACCAGAGTTATATGAATACAAATGACGCTTCTTGAATGTACTGAGATGTGAAATACAACAACAAACTTTCTAAACAGAACTACTAAGCAAATAGGTCTTTAAAAAGTACAAGTAAAAAATAAATGTTATGAAAATCAGTGTGAGAACTCATTGTCATAAGAGTGATGCTTTGAGACCTGTTGATGAGTCTCCTGACCTGGACAGCATCATTTGTGTCCCTACAATACTGCTATCCTGAGTTTGTAAGGCAAGAAATATTTTCAGCCTTATTTACTTCAGCAATCTAACAGAATCAGCAATCACCTGATAGTCTATAACATGGGTCCTCAAACTTTTTAAACAGGGGGCCAGTTCACTGTCCCTCAGACACCGTCGAGGGCAGGACTATAGTTTGGAAAAAAACAACAGGGGAGTTGCCCACCTCGCTGATGCTGCCGCCCCCCTCCCTAGCCTGGCCGCGCAGTCCGGAAAGGGTGGCCAGAAGGGACTGAAGGAACTTTGCCGCGCCGGGGCTCTGGCAATTCACTTGGGGGCTGCAGAGGCTGGCGCGGGGATTAAGTGGCAGGAAGTCATCTGCGGCTGCTTGGTTTCCCCCCCTGCCAACCCCCGTATCCGGCCCACAGGCTGTAGTTTGAGGACCCCTGGTCTATAGCATCAATGCACTTCATGTACTTTTGCTGGGTTTGAGCCATCAAAGTCCAGCAAGTTCAGCCAATGGAAGTTCAGTAGTAAAAGGTAAATGGGAAGCTAGAAGAAGCTCTGTGGTATGACAGTGGCTAAGGGGTCATTTAAAGATTTGGACATCAGTTTCTAGGAATTGATCTCCTCCTGGTTTGTAGAGAATACATCTACCCTATATGAACAACTCAGTCCTGGTAGAAACTGTGCACTAATGATTTTATTTGCTTTCCACAGGCACAGTCTTGGCAACTCAAATGAACAAAAAATGCAAGTGGACTCAGGGGCATATTTCAGCCTTTTTCAAGCTGAAATATAAAGTTTGGCAGATTAGTTTCAGTGCTACTTCTCTTCCATGTTGTCCCCATTGTTTCCTTCTCTCTCACCATGCCAAGGGAGCAGTTTGTTGGTTTACATTGATGGAAACTGGCATAAGTCAGAGCTACATCAGAAGAGCAGCAGGCTGCTGCATGTCTTGCTCCTGGGTGCTAGCTGTTTTGACATCACCATGTTGAGTGATGTGCAATGTCAGTTCGACATGATGGCCCTACAGCTGGGAGAGAAGTAAAGCTCTGAGCATGGATCCCATGACACTAATGGCATTTCAGTGCTCTGGCATCCCTGACAGGGCGCTGACAGACTGAAAGTCTAGACAGGGCATTAATTACATTACCACCAAACTGTCTTTAAAAAAAAAAGAGGGGGAGAAATCTGTGTGGCACAAACCTGTTTCTCTTATTGTGAACCTATTTTCTGTATGCTTTTTAATTGTTTACCTTTAAGAACAAGTGCAAATCAAGATAATTAGGTGATTAATGAATCCTTCTTGTGATTTTAATTTTATTTATGAATTCCCTCCCTTTCACCCTACACTTTAATCCATTCTTTAACTTGTAAAGTTTTGAAATTTGAGACTTCTTGCCAAGTTGACTTCCTTCAAGATCCCAAAGAAAACAAAATCTTGGGTTCTAGGTAGTTAGATTTTGCTTTGAATAGAAGAGTATTTGAGTCTGTTGTGTACTGAGTTACAGGCATGTATGTTGAAATCATTGAATGACCTTGAATTTACAGAAAGTTTTAAACTTTGTAATAAATACAGTAATAAATTGACAGTTATACAAATACATTCCAGTTGTCATCATAACCATTTGACCTGAAGACAATAGGTTATCATGTCTAAAATTCCCCTTTCATGTCCTGATTTAATCAGAAGTCTCTCTGGAAAATGTAAGTGAAGCTGTATGTATGTGTATATATATGTTTTTTTTTCTTTTGCACAGCCAAGAGAAGGACTAAAATATCCAAGTTAATGTGCATAGGACAAGGTGATGTATTCTTTTTGTGCTATCTGTCTATCTGTCTGTCTTTCTTTCTACCTAGATATAAAATAACTTAGAAAACTGTCATATTATTATGTGATAGAATTTTCATTGTTCCTAATATATTCCATTAGCAGTGTCTTATTTGTTCCACACAATAAGTCTGACAAAATGCATTAAAGGGAATTTCTTTTAATTACTTCACAGAAGTGTGATGACTTACTCACACTCATTATAGGAATATGTAGGAGAATTGTGAAACCTTTGTAGAAAGAATGTATAAATATTTAGTCTTTGTTTCTTTTATAGTCCCTTTGGATATATTATGTCAAAGAACTGCAAGCAGATCAAAGATATTAATTTGTACTGTAAGAGATTCTGATATTTATGACTCAGTGCAATTTAAGGGCAAAGTGTCTTTGGGGATATTAGCTATGCTGTTTCTGTTTATTGTAAGGAAGCTGATAATCAAATGCGTGCACTCCGAGTTGACACTGTGGTCCCTGTTTGGTTGACATATTGAAATGCCCTAGTGTAGATAAGACATCTACAAAGGACTGACATGTACAGCCTGGGTTCTGTGCCCTTCTGAAAGAGAAGCTGGAGGTCATATCAGGCCACACAACTTGGTATTAGGTGCCTACAAGGTAGGATTAATTTAGAGATTCAAATATCTAAACAGAGGTGTCTATGCATAGGCAAGCTGCCCAGACTCTGCTAATAGTCAGTGGAACACTTGTCTGTAGAGTAATGGAAGCTTGAGGATGGTTAACAACAACCTTATGCATGGTCTGCTTCAAAAGAAGTGTGGCCAACAGGTCAAGGAAGGTGATTTTCTCCCTCTACTCTGCTCATGTGAGACCCCACCTGGAGTACTGCATCCAGCTCTGGGGTCCCAGACATGAATCTGTTAGAGGACCATGAAAATGATCAGAGAGGTGGAACACCTCTTCTATGAAGAAAAGTAAAGAGAGTTGGAGTTGTTCAGTCTGCAGAAGAGAAGGCTCTAGGGAGATTCTGTTGTGGCTCTTCTTTATTTAAAGGGAGGTTATAAGAAAGATGGAGAAAGACTTTTCACCAGGGCCTGAAGTGACAAGACAAGAAACAATGGTTTTAAACTAAAAAAGGGTATGTTTAGACTGGCTATTAGAAAGAAAATTTTTATGACAAGGATGACTGGACACTAAAACAGGTTGCCCAGAGAAGTTGTGGCTGCCTCATCCCAGGAAGAGTTCAGAGTGAGATCAGATAGGCCGTTGAGCAACCTAGTCTAGTGAAAGATGTCCCTGCCCATAGCAGGGAAGGTAGACTAGATGACCTTTAAAGTTGTTTTCCAACCCAAACTATTCTATTATTCTATGATTTGAAGTAGGCGGCTGCTGAAGTCCCTGCTCATGTCCAAGATTTCCTTTCAGAGAGCAGACTGAGTGACAAGATGCAATGGTCTCTGATTACACATCTGTGGCTGGATGTGCTACACAGTTCCATGCCATTTGGTTTAACAGTCACAGGGATAGAAAGCAGTGAACAAGGTAAACTGTTTTGACTGTGTTTTGTAAATTTATATGCAGATGAAATACTGGAAATAAAGGGCATAAAGAAAATATAAAGTGATATTCTCACTCAAGAGATACAGTTTTGATTTTTTAATCTAGATTTGAGATTGGTGATTTTAAGTAGGAAACACAAGCTTTTAAAGGAATTTATCTTAAGCTTGAGACCAGATATGAAAAGTGTATCTCTGAAGAAATATGCAGGAGAAAGCTAACTATCTGGCTATTTGGAGAGAAGCTTGTCTGCTAATGTACCCTCCACATCATGAGAACAACAGATATTTTTTTTTCCTTCTCTGGAATAGAATTGTAAAATCATGGAATCATGGAACAGCCCAGGTTGGAAGGGACCTTGAAAGATCATCTGGTCCAGCCTTTCATGGGAAAAGGGAAACCAGATGAGATTATCTAGCACCCTCTCCAGCTGCATTGTGAAAAACTCAAGTGATGGAATCTCCATTACATCCCTGGGGAGGTTCTTCCAGTTGATGATTGTTCCCTCTGAAAAATATTCCTTTCTTATATCAAGAGGAAACCTCTCACAGCGCAACTTGTACCCATTGCCCCTTGTCTTCTCCATGTGGCTCCTTGTGAAAAGAGAGCCTCCATCCTCTTTGTAGCTGTTAAGTACTAGAAAATGGTGATGAGGTCATCCCTAAACCTCCTCTTCTCCAGAGTGAAAAGACTTTACTTCTTCATAGGACAGGTTCTTCAGCCCTTTGGTTATCTTTGTGGCCCTCACTTGGACTCTCTGCAGTGTGTTCATGTCCTTTTTGAATTATGTGGACCAAAACTGGACATAGTACTCCAGGCATGGCCTGACAAGTGCTGAGCAGAGTGTGATGACCACATCTCTATCTCTGCTAGTAATGTCCTCGTGGATGCAGCCGAGGATTCAATTTACCTTTGTTGTTGCAGCAATGTTCTGTGGACTTATGTTCAGTCGGCTGTCCACCAGGTCCCCCAGGTCCCTTTCAGGAAGGCTGACCTGCTAGTTGCTCTCTAGCTACACACATCCTAAGCTATACTGAGGTCTTAGGCTATTCTGTCCCAGGTGCAGGGCCTTGCACTTTGTTAAACTACATACAATTCTTGCTTGCCCACTGGAAGTTCTTTGTCTTATCCTGGTGTGAAAGAAGGAAAAATTTAGAACCTCAGAAAGTTGTGAGGGAAGGGAAATGACTGTCCTTCCTGCCTTTCTTCCTACCTACCTTCACCTTTATGACTGTACAAGTCTCATTTTCCCATTTTCTGAAGCATGAACAATACTAAACATATTGCACTTGGACAATCATAAGTTGAAATGGGAAAAAAAGGTAAAAAAAAAACCCCTCCCCCCAACCCTCTACACATACTCTAAGTTTCTTTCTAGTATAGTTAGGTTCCTTCTAGAGAGGATATGTTGCATCACTTTCATGTCTACATGTGATAATGGAATGTCCTTTCCCCTGGCATATCTGTTGCATTCTCATTGTAGTTAAAATTGCATGTGTAAAAGCAATCATTGATAAAAAACTCTGTCTTTCTATCTGTCTGTCTCTCTTTTTGCTGATATTTCAGATGAATTGAAAACACATAGAAGGGCTTGTTAGCCTGTTTGTATAACCTACACATTGTGCTCCTCAGCTTTTTGTAAGAAACCACAACTTGATGAAGTGCAGTATAAGGTTGTGTTTTTCCTCTTCATGATAAGTAAGTATTGTTTGTAAAAAAGGAAAGAAGAGTGTATTTTTTTTAAAACCATTGTCTCTGAGGATTTTATTATATTGCACTTTGGCAGGGCAATAGTACTCTATATGAAGTGGTATGATAAGAATACCTAAGCAAAGGGAGTACAGAAATTCATTCCTCTATGCTGATGGTGAACACGGTGGGAGTAAGGCTCTCTTGTAAGTATGATCTCTTTGCACTGACCTTGGGTCAGAGAGCATATGCTACAGTTTGGGAAAAAAAATTTATCTGAAACTTTTCCTAAAAAAAAATTCCAACAGTATGATACTGCCACAGGCCTTCTTTAGTAACATTAGGTTGAAACAGAAGTGTATGAATCTGAAGAGCTTTAATTTTTTTCAGTATACACCATCAAACTCTGCATAGACTTGAATACCAGAGAAGTCTTTCTTTTCTTCTTGCCTCAGGCCTTGGTGTTGCACTCTCTTCCCACAGCAGACACCAGAGTGGGGTATAACAAAGGACAGACAAAAATCACATTTCAGTGTAACCTGAGAGAACTCAATAAGGAAAGATCTGTTATCAGTCCGTATTTATTAACTTTTTTTCATTTTTCACTGCAAGAATCAAACTGAAGTATAGACACAAGGCTCACATTTAGAAAGGCACCAATTTAAAGCATCTTGCTGTTCAGTTTTCTGATATGCAAGCTAATGTTATTTAGAAAACAGACATTTAAAAGTGAGACATAAAGTAAGACATATAAATTGATGAAATGTTTATTCTTCACATTTTTTAGAGAAATTACTTTTTTTATATACATATACTTGACCTGCTCCTTTCTTTTCCACTTCATATTAATGAGGAAAAGAATTACGCAGTGTATGGATCATGGAGTTTTTTTGTTAAAAAGCTTTTAAAACTGAAATCAAGGTGTCAGGTGTTAGACTGGAAAGTAAAAGCACTCTTACTGATAAAACATTCTTATTAATGCAGGAGACTGATGGTGAAATGTAATCAGAGGGAAAAAACGGGATAATTTCTATTCTTTGTTATACGCTGTTTAAACCCAAATTACCTTGAGGCAGAATTGTTCTTGTGATTTTATCAGGAAATAGTCAGATCAAACTGTAACTAAAACTAAGATGACTTCTTTTTGCATGTGTGTATATGAGTAGAGATCTTGCATTTAATTTAGGTTCCTTGCATTAGAAAAACCCTCCAAAGTTCTTTGTAACATGAGGAAAACATTCCAGCATCATTGTGAGAAATCAATATTGTAATTTTGCACAAGGAAAAATGGAAAGACATTAAATGAGAGTGTGTCTCCTAGAGTCCGCAGAATACTGTAGGAAGCCATGAGTGTGAGTGCTTGATCAGAGATCTTCGTTTCCTGACCTATGGTTTTTATAACCTGAACTTTTTCTTTGCTGTGTTTTTGAATGTTAATAAACCTTTCTTTAATGTGTTGTTGGGAAAGGATAGTTAAAGTGGATCTTTCAATGTCTTAAAAATGTGTTTATGCCAACAAAAATATATATCCCCCAAATATACTAAAACTGGATTCTGGGAATATGCCATCAACTGCAAGATTACTTTTGGAGAGAATTTCTGTGTAGTGGGATGCTGTTAGGTTAAAAACAATATATTAAAATGTTTCTCCATTTATGATAGTGAAAACAACGAAGAATTTTATATAGCTTGTGTCTGGTCTATTGCTTATCCTCTGAAACAGCTCCGGTACAGCTCTGATAAATAGAAAAGAGGAATTTATTTTTGGTTTTATTTAATTTTTAGATTTGCAGTGATAATTAAAATTGTTGATTGTGTCAGTGACTCACAAGCAATAGCAGCTGAGTATCAATAAGTTATCCAACTGCTGCATGTCTATCAAGTGTTTTTTGTAATAGATCATGTATTGCCATTTGGTGATTCTTAGAAGATTTTCTTAAAAAAATATTCTTTTACCTTTAAAATGAAATAGTTTTGCTGTGGCTCTGAGTTTAAATAGGGCTAGTGAAGTCACTTTAACATACTTTATATTACAGGGGGAGTGTTAGAATAGTATATAGTTTATAGCACAAAACAAAAATTGGCTGTTTGGGCTGAGAAAAGGGGAAGAAGTTTCTAAAGCCTGTGGATTAATTTTCAAATATGTAAAAAATTTGGTCTCTGAAATGCTGTTGTTTTCCAGAGATGCTCAACATGTTACCTGATTACATTTAGTCGTTATTTTATAATGTTCAAAACCATGTAAGGTTTTCTATGTCTCTACTGTCCTCTGTCTGCTTTCACCCTGACACAGTAGACTGTAAACACAGAATTATTTTTATTATCTGCTGAAAATATATTTTTGCCCTGCCGCCTTAATTCCTTTTTATATCCTTTTCTAGATTTTTTTTAACTCAGTACTTATACCCAGTGAAGTATGAATAAGAATTTGTATTTTGACCATGAGATTTCAGATACTACTAACAATCCAGCTATAAAATTAAGCAAATTTATCATTTTGTGCATTGCTCTTAAGAAATTGTGACAAAGTTTGAATTAGTTTTGTCTTTTTTTGTTAAAAGTTTTAGATTTAATTTGGTTTTCAAAATATTTGGTGACACTGCTTATATTTCTAATTTTTATCTGACTATTCTTGACAAAGAAATGAAACCAATTCTACTGAAATCTTCACATTTGTAGTTTATTTTATACATTTTTTATTTCTTTAATATGTTAGCTATGTGTTTACACTATCAACTTAAATATGTTCTCCCAATATGACCTCTTGTAAATACAGATGGTATTTTAGTCTCTGATGAAGACATCTTTGTTACCTGATCAAATGATCCGGCATTACCCTACTTTTAAAAACAGTTTGTCAGTCTTCAAGCAGCAGTTTCAGAAAAGATTTTTATTTTTGTTGTTCAAAGTATCTGAACCACTGAAACTGATGATGTATGAATTTTGAACAAGTTGCCACCCAGAGGGTCTATGAAGTCAACGGAGGGAAGTCAAGTCAAGCGAAAGCAAGGTAAACCCTCCTTACTTTCAAAGGCATGGGCAGCAGGTTTGACTCTACATTACAGGTTGTGTTTCTGCAAGTGCCTCTGGAACTGTATCTATGTAAGCTGGGAAAGCAGTGGAAGTGAAACTGAAGAGTAAAACTGTTGGTATTGCAGATATTATGTCCAATCTACAGGCTATATCAGAAGTTTTACTTCACAAGAGCTCTAGTCTAGTTCCATGGATCTATTAAGGCTTGTTAGGAGGCTCCCAGATCTCTGTCTTCTGGTTTCATCTGAAAGAGGACCAGTTTGTGCAGTGCAAGACTTATTCCAGGATGAAATGAGGCATAGCAGAAGATGACGACATTTGCTTCAAAAGTGCCGTCACAGTCTGAAATAAGAATGAACTGTAATGCAGGTAAGGATGCACTTTGCATTGCATCTCTTGAAATGAAATCCAAGAACATGGTAAGCTCTGTGGTAGTGGTCCTCATCATTCTCCTGCTGCAATGGAAGAGCTTTCAGGACAGTTCTGTTGCCTGGAAATAAAGGATTTAGCTGCTGATTTCTCACCCCATTTCTCAATATCCTTGCCCATGTCATACAGAAGAATTCTGTATGCTTTTCAGTTTCTGTCTTCAGAAGCACAACAACCAAAACCTACTCAGAAAGAAATGCACATATCATCTCCTACTCATTTCCACTCTGTCCTTCTCTTCCTTATTTCATTGCTTCCTATCCTTTCACTTTCTGTCTTTGCTTCCTCAATACCTACCTACTCTTCATCTGACCACTTACTCTATTGTTTGTCCATTTCTCCTTGGTCCGCTACTACGTCTCTCAAATAAATTCCTGTTGAGAATTTTATTATTCCTTGATGCTTTTCCTGTAGTCTTACTCCATATTACAGCTTTCTAAAACTTGATGTTCTCACTGAGCTGTGTTTGCATTTTACCAGACAGAAGATATATTTAACCAGTGGCAGAACTTTTTTGCTTTTAAAGATGGGTTCTTTTGCTTTTAAAGATGGAAAGTGTATTAAGCATTTTCTAAATCCTCTGGAACTTCTAAAAAAATTTGGTAAAGCCCTCAGCTAAAAGACTGTTTCAGTCAAAGCAGTGACAAAAACACATGCTTTGAATTCTTGGGAACAGACATTTTCTGGCCTTCTGGGTTGTACTTCCTGAAGGTTTTTACCCTGGCTAAGGTGTTTACATAAGTTATTTTTAGCTGACTTTAAAAAACATCTTCTGATACATTTCATTTTATATCCTTTACATTGTGACAATTATTAATACATGTCCTATTTCTATAAATTAGTGACTGCTGGGGTTTAGATTAATGAACTCTTGTTAGTTATTTCCTTTGCATTTTGTTTCCTGTATAACTTTGGAGATGATTGCTAAAATAAATTACTTGTACAGCCAGTGGCTTTAAGTGCTTTTCTGTTTCTTTCCTGCTGTGATGACAAGGGCCTCACTCAATTGTTTCAAAATGAATACCTTAAATGGATTTTCTCCTTTTTAAATGTCCTCCTCATTTACAAACTTAGCTGAAGCTAAAACTTTTATTTGTAGGATCATTTATGTCCATTAGGATTTACTGTAGGAATTTTTTTTCTGAAGAAGTTATTTCCCAATAAGTAATTGCTTTAGTTACATGGTCCTGGAACAAATTACAATCACAGCTTCTAACAACTTTATTAAATTAAATGTGCCATGTCTACAAAATGGCATAAAAATATCTTTTTATCACTTAAATTTGGGATAAAATGTGCACTAGTCTGTATCACAAGAAGCGCTGTCTCCTCTGTAATAAGAACGACTTCAGTCTTTCAAACCCAGGGCTATATTGAAAAAGAATTATTGTCATTATACTTTTGCAGATCACAAGCAACAATAAAGCAGAACAAAGAAGCTCATAATGAGAGTTTTTTCATCATGTTTACACAATGTGGCCAAATGCAAAATATTGCATTTTCAAATATATTTATATTAAATATTTATAGATACAGAATAATTTATTTTAGTAAGAAATAAAAATTATTCCTTATCCTTTAGCATGCCACAGTTATAAAACCATTATTCAAATTCATTAGCTATTCCAGCTGTTAAATTAAAATCTCTGCAATGGCTTTTTACAACTTATTGAAACATTTCTAATCTAGATCATAAATTCTGACTGGTTTATGAGATTTGAGTGGAGGCAGGTGAAAAATCTGAAAGTAAAGTTCTATTTTTGTCATCATGAGTCCCACCACTGGAGAACAACAGAACTTTGCTGGTCAGTGTTTTCTAAACAAATGCAGTAATGAGAATGTTTAAATAGTTAAATTGCCTTTGATAAAGTAAAATACATTGTTCTTTTCATGTAGTTTTCAGATTTCCCTTTTCTATTTTAATACAAAATATGCATATTGTGCCAGGAATTTGCTTATTTTTCTGACTCATCATTTAATCTTTGACTTCTGCTGAAGTCAAGATTTGGGTGACTTCTTGATATGAAAAGGAATTCAAGAGGAAGAGATTTTGATGAGCTGTAGAATAACTAAGAAAAGACCGGGTAATGATGAATAAGGCTTTTACAAGTGATTTTCATTTTTAAAAAAGAAACTAAGTCTTGCCTGGTTTTTGATAATTTTTTGTATGAGTAGTTAGATGTTATGATAATAACAATATGATGATCAGCAGCTATGTAACTTTTATGTTACATAAAAACCATAAAAGTTAAGCCAGTTAACTTTTTATGTTGGTTTTAATTTCTCCAGGACAATGTTAAACTCTCCCTTCTTGAATGCCTTTTTTTGTTTGTTTTGGGTTGTTTTTGTTTTGTTGTCATTGTTGATGATTTTGTTGTTGTTTATATTGCTTAGACTGGGTTTGCCCAATTTAGTTTTGGTTAAACACTGCTATATTCACTTAAAAATTGTTTTACTATTCAATCATAATGTTATTTTGGTAGTCCATTTCTGCATGCTGATCTGTCTGAGCCATTGTGTGTGGGACACCACTGATTTTATGTGGGGTGTCCCTCCCATATAAACAGGGGAAGAGGAGGATAACCAGAAGACTAGGCTACAATACCTGCAATCTCCTTTTAGTTTATAGTAAAAATCATATTTCAGACGTTTGTCTACTACTTTAGAAAAAAAAAAAAAAGAATAAATAATAGTTATACAGAAAACAGGAAAATGCAGAGATTTTATGACCAAATCTCCTAGCAGCACATTGCATCAGTAAAACTATTTTTCTACAACTTTTGTTCTTTTTGTCATGGGTATTTAATATCTTTTCTTAATACCATGCTGAAGTATCATCCTGTTTTCAAATGCAAACATTCAATAATTAGCTCTAGCATCAATGGAGAATAAAAATTACAGGTAGCACAAATTACTTTAAGCTCAACAGGCCTATTTTTTTAAGCTTGCACCAGTATTAAAGTTTCTCATTACAATTGTAATTATGTTAATGTAGCTTATTGACTTATAATTAATATAATTAAAAATAACAAAATATTATTTGAAGACTGTTTATTCACTAGAACTTGTTCCCATAGAAACAAGGAGCAAAAGATTCAATTTATTCAGGTTTTATGGCAAATAAATGTCCTTCTGCTGCGCATATTTAATGCTCCCATATCTATGTTTCACAAGAATATAACAAAAAAACAACAGACAACTAAATATAGGTTATCTCCTTTACTCTTCACATGGAGTTTTAGTTGCATTTGTTGTAAAAAAGACCAACAAACTCAGAGTAAATCTCTTTGTGCACCAAGAAGAGCCACAGATGTCTTCTTGGTATTGATCTTCAGCAATAATGATTTTTAAGCATTGAAGAAGTGCATATGGGGATTTTGTGTGAAGGCCAAGAAAACAAAACAAAACAAAACAAAACATGGAAGAAATAGGAGGCTAAAAAGCTGCATCAAGACTGCCAGCAGTCAGCACAGCTTTCATCTTATGCAAGTACTGTAGGCTTGTGTTTGCAAAACCTCATGATTTATTTAGAATTTTAATTAAAGAAAATAAGTTATTGGAACAGCATCCTAGCTGTACCTAGCATCTGCCAACCGTGGCTAATGATTTTTACAGCCTCATCTGCAAACACTCCATTAAAGAAGCTAACCATGATGTGTGACACAACTGAAGCAAATGAGTGAGGGAAAACAAACCTTGCCTCCAGCTATCACTAATACAAGAAACAGAAGAAGGGTAAAAAAAATAAAAACACACTAAGTGTTGTAGCTTTAGAGCTCAATCTCAGTTCCTCAGGAAGAAGGATTGTTACATACTTATGAGCATATGAAGCACCCCTGGGTGCTCTCTTGACAGCTTTTTCAGAATTTGCATTTTTCTGTTTTCCAAAGAAAGAAAAGACACTTAGAAGTTTATAGGCATAAGGTCCTTGAATTTTTATTTAATAATTTTTGTCACTTGATCTCTCTGTTTGTAACTCTTTAAAAACGAATGCCTTGCATTTTGTTGGGATTTCACTGTGCAAGCTACAACTTTAAATATAGCAACTATAGGGTACAGAGTCAGATTATGATTGGAAGTGGTTATTGATGGGGAATACAAAGGGACAATATGGTTATAAATTCCCTGCTTAATGGCTGCAGCTTTTATTCTATGCTTAAATACTTTAATGCAGGGTGCCTTACCACATTATAACACAACTCTACCACCACCATATTTATATAGTGCATTTATCTCTGGATGTCTGCTAGAGAAGCCCTGAATCTTAGGTTTAACTCCTCTCCAGACCAATCTGTGCATAAAGACAAGCACCATATGTGAATGTACAAGCACACTGAAGTGACAGTGTCTGCAACAACAGCTGAGCTCCTTCTGATAATCAAGCATGTGGAAAGCAAACACAAAATCCCCGAAGGTCAGATATTGTGTACTTCAGAGTTTAAGGAGGCTTGGAAAAGTTGACTAGAAAATAGAGAATTTCATTTGACACAGAACATTTTAATGGGCAGGTTCTTGCGATAGCTGGATCCTTGTAAAGCTTGACATGTACTTTGTGCGATGTATCACAAGTTAAAAAATATCTCCCTGCTGCTACCTAAAGTCATTCTATAGCTTGGTGTATTTAATGAACGTATTAATCTTGTGGGTTATAAGATACTGTGGAAAGAGTACTCATACAAAGAAAAGAAACATGCAGAGTTTTCCATCCCCTGTTCCTTCCCAGCAGTGGGAAAGTTTATGATCACTGAAAGTGACTCTAAAGAAAAAGAACTTGCTTTATTTTGGAAAATGAACAGTCTCCTTAGGGAACCTGGGTTCTTTTCCTGGCAGATTTGGTTTTTATTCCAATCCAAAGAAGAGTGTAGCAATGTAGCAATGCTTTTTTTATTGTTCTGGAAGAAAATATACCTGTATAATAAGTGTTCTTGCAGTTAATACAATCCCTTCACACCAGGCATCTTTGTTAGTTGGCACGCACTGGGTTTCACTCTATTGTCTGACTGGCAGGCTTCAGCTGCTTTTTCTAATGCTGCAAAGCACATGTCAGTCCTTTTACAGCTGAAGTGAAAATCCTAAGGCTTTCTTTTGACTGCCAACCATTGTCTATGCATTAAACCTTACCTAAATACTCTAATTAAGTGTATTTTTTCATGTCCCACACCTTCTCAGTATGTTACACTTAAGTCACATGGGTATCATGGAATTGATTTGCTGAGAACTAGTGGGATTTCAGAAATGTCCTCTAAGGAGATGCTTCATAAAATGCTGCACACAGAAGCATTCAGAAAATTCAGCTTGAACTCGTTTGAGATCTTAAAAGACTTAAAATATTCTGTATTGATTTACAGAAAAGCCACTGGACTTACATTGCTTCATGCAACACTACCAACAACTTTCAGACAGTCAATGGAAAAAGTAATTTGGACCTAGCTCAGAAAAAGTTGTATCTGCTATTATTGCCCATTTTGCAATTTGTTAATGCTTCGTTTGGAAAGCTAACCTCAGACACATTCAGACTAAGCAGTTTTATGAGGCCCTGAAGTAGAAGCAGCAGTCAGGGGTTCAAGTGTATCTATAGGTTCAAGCCAAAAAATCACAGATTTACATGTTTTAGAGCAGTCATTTTACTCCATAATTAGAAGCTGAAGCTATTTGATCTGAGTTTTAAGTATCTGCATGTAACACAAAAATGAATGGAGATTTCAGACACCCCTAGTAATCCCCATCTATAGTTGCAGCAGCTCTGAAAAAAGCAACTGTCAAAACATGTATTTCAATATTTAACTTTAGACAGCTAAATGTAATTTTCATAGTTCATTGCTTTATTTTTTCTTTATATGAACCATATCTCAGTCAGAATATCTGTTACTTTCGAATCCCGCTTTCTTACCTGGCTGTATTCTGCACAGCCCAATTGCTCTCAGCTCAAATGTTTTGGGTGGCCAGTGTTATTCATGTCAGCCTTGTGAAAACAGGGCAGACACAGAAAACCTGCTGGATTCTTTTCTATTTGTTGCATTACCCTTGTGTGATTTGTTTTCCAGGCATGGATTGATGGGCTGGAAACAATTCATTTTTCATATTCTTAGATAAATTGGACGAGGCAAAGAATTTGTATCTATTGCAAGAATATATTTGAAATTGAATTATTGTGAGACAAAGGAAATCAGATTTGAGAGCAATTTTTCAAAATATTGCATCACATTTTAAATTTAAGGGTATTGTTGCCTTATTGGCTCTAATTAGATAAATAGATGTCAAATCTTATATTTATGGGTTTCAGTATTCATGTAGTTCAGCCTATATGTTGAAAGTCCAGGACAGATTCTTTTACATGTCTGCTGCTTTATAATGGAAGATATAATCTATCGTCCTTGAAAAAAATGAGTTCACTGCCAGAATAGTTCACAAATTCTGTTCCTAAAGAGGTGCCTCTTGTTGTAGTCTTTAGAATCAGGTCCTTGCCAACTCTTAATGAGTTATCTTAGAGGATTACAGAATACACTAAGTGGTTCCCTAATACTAATTTCATATATATAATTTTAATAACTGTTAGCCAGGTGATACAAAATTGCAAACCAGAAAGGAGGATGGTTGTAGGAACTATGAATTAAAGGAAGGCTAAAATGGGACAGACTATGGGAAAGATAATCACAGTGATTTGTGTAGGATTTTATTTTGATTTTTAAAAAATGAAATATAAAACCATCGAAAATCAGGTTTGCACTTGGCCTTTTATGAATAGATAGTTCCTTGCCTTTATCCAGAGACTGGAAAGAACCCAAAGCCCTGGTCTTTCCCCTGGCATGTCACAAAGCTGTTGAGTCTTTGCAGAACAGTAAGGCAAATTCAATAGGGCCAGTTTTACTGTGGGACCAATCCTGGCAATGCTGCCTGTGTGTTAGAACATAACATCATTCCAGAAAAATGAATACACTGTACAGTCGTACTAGTATTTCTGGCCTGTATCCCTTTTGAAAGTCAAATCTGTATAGTATCAACATTCTGTTATTCACAGGTGAATAATTTGGCTTCTGGGTTGTATGTATTCAATGTCGCAGCAAGTAGGACCTTTTTTTAGATGTAGTGCAGTGCTGTTATCTCTCCTCCTACCATATGACTTGATGTGGTTGACTAAAAGATGAATTACTTATTTCAAGTCTAAATATAGGAAAGTGTGTTTACCAAATGCACTGATGGTTTAAGTTTATGCTTTTGTCTGATTTACGACACTCCATATACATCATCTACTCTCTCGCTCTTTTGCCTGATATAAAGCACACCTAGATAATCCATTTGGCTTTTTGATGAGAGAAAAGGACTTGGCACTTAGGATTTTTGCATTTCTCTTGGCAATTTTTGTTGTTTGACAGATACAGAAGCAGTGGACATCACCAACGAAACTGTGCTCTGGTGAGTTACTTCTCAACTTTTAAAATTTCTTCTGCTGATGTGAATATCACAGGTTAATATGGTGAGAAGGAAATACTATTGGTATTGAGGCTGAGTGTTCACAAAGCACTGGTGGATGATCTAATTTGTCTTTGTGGGAAAATGACGTGCAATGGGGCAGGAATTAGAAAACCCTATTGCCCCAAAGGTAGACTCACATCTTGGCATGAGCTGCAGCGGCCTTTGGTGAGACACAGTTGCTCATCCCAGGAATTGAATGCATTTGTCATGGATAAGGCCTGCTCTGGCTGAACAGAATTTGCAAACACCCCTAAAATGGGGAATAGGTTGTTATGAAGGTAACACAGCTGCTCCCCATTATCAGGGATGAGGACAATAGAGATTATTCAGGTTTAGCCGACATGTTGAGGTAGCTGCATGACTGCTGTCAGGAAAGATGGACTGCAACTGTTGTCCCAACAACGATAGTGAAATTGTGTCCTTGAAGCAGGAGATTTTTAATCCAATCAAAATAAGACAAATGTATGACTAGACTCACTTAAACTCCACCTAAAGGTAAAGAAACCTTATAAAAGGTGATGAATTGAGGGGAAAAATTGGGAGAAGACTTCCATTGA
The DNA here is from genome assembly GCA_033124195.1 of Coracias cyanogaster. NCBI lineage: Eukaryota > Metazoa > Chordata > Aves > Coraciiformes > Coraciidae > Coracias > Coracias cyanogaster. The sequence continues at coordinate 23,041 of JAVSBS010011960.1, read as the reverse complement.
AACTTTTAGGAATGGTTGATGGGCTGAACTTATCTTCCCCCTCCATAGGGATGTCTATTGGGTAAGAAGCCCGGGTTATGTGTGCTTAAGTATTAAATATTAGGCTAGCTATTAATGATTATCAACACTCAGGTTTGTTAAACTATATTTTATAGAACTTATTTACTCAGCCAGTCACTATCACCAGTATTCTTGAATCTACATATTGTCACGAGCATATACAATAAAGTGCATTACTTACAGATATAAAAGTTTCTGGAAACTTTAAATTTGAGACATAAGGGATCTTGTATAAGTGTCACTGCTTATAAGACAGTCACTCTCCGATCTAGCAAGTTGTCACAAGGAATCTGTTTTCCAGTACCACTGTTAGTTCGCCTAACAGGCTGGGCAGATTGTAAAGAGTCTGAGATCCCCCTCCTCAACTGGAGTGTGGCAGGTGGGTTGGGCACAGGGGTCCTGTCTCTTTCTCTCCCTTACTTGGGAAAATTAATAGATATTCACAGGCTGGACATGATTGAAAAGGGTCCAAGGTGATCCCCCTTTCTACCTCTGTATTTTGGCCTTTTTCATGACAGTCTTCCCTTTTGCTCTGCTGGCATGTATTTCGAGGGGGGCAGAACTGGCTTAGGGTCTATTTGGTTTAGGGTCTATTACATTAAACAGTATTTACCTTTGTGCAATTCTCAATGCAAATTATCATTGATGGAGGCATTCAGAGGAAAAACAGAGAGCAAAGTGCTGGGAAGACAGCTTCCATTAGAAATCTCCTGCTCTGTCCGATATCTTGTGGTGGGTGAGTTTACATCATCTTATACTGGTGTCACTGAACCTCAAACATTATCCACTGATGCCTAGGACATTGAGTTTCCGTAGCAAGTTTGGCAACCAGATTGCTTGATTACACTGTTGATGGTTAGGGAGTGGAAACTTGCAAAGGACTAGTAATTAATATACGTTGATAGATGATGTAGTGGTAAATAAAAACATGGGCAAACTAACATTTCCAGTGTCTCAGGCTTGGCAGCAGTATGATGAAATCATTATCACTCTGCTTTCCTTGCAGCCCTCCAATCAACTGCACTGCTGATGTTGACTCCCTCTAACCTTCCTGATCCCTTTTGCATGTAGGTTCTCACTTGCACTTTTCTGCAGATGGAAACATGGGAGAAGTGTTCAGAGAAGGTACAAGAAGGAAATAGAAATCTGAAGAAGATTCCTGAAATGTTTTCTTTCTTTTTCTTTTTTTTTTTTTCCCTTTCCCGAGTCATGTACTAAAATTTCTAGAAGACAGAAAAAGGGGACAGGTGAGCTCTTAAAGCCCAGTGTGTCTTGTGTGCCGGAAAAGGGCAAGGTAGTAACCTGTTAGGTACAGGTATGTGCAGACTGTGTGCTCAGTTGAATAGACACATATGTAGAAACTCAAACCCTGTATCTCCTGCCATGTCAATCTGTGAATATATTATCTATCCCCTTGATTTAGTGACATTGAATGGAATAAAATGACAGGGCCAGTGTGCAGGGCACATTTTCTTTAATTTGCAGCTAATCATTTTGGTAATATGTGTGTTAAATAATCTCCGTAAATGTCTGAAAATACAGCTTAATGAATACCCACTCATCTGCTTGAACATAAATGATTACAAAGATTCCATATTACTACAGGCAATTAACTTATACTTATTTAAGACTTACTTTATCAATGGCTAACAGGGATACATTCCTCCTGGGTTGTGGCCAGATGTTTAAACATGAAGACTGTAATTTTCACTTTTATAGCAAGTATATGCCTCAGTGGTAATGGATTTGACTCTTTCCAGCAAGCATCTCAAATCCTGCAATTTGGTAGTCAGCTTAAGGAAAAAGAAATGTTCTGCAAATGAGTAAAAACCGGTCTGCATCTCATATCAGTGGTTCCTCTGGAGCCAGCTGCATAACTAATGGAATCAGCTGCTGGCCTTTTCACCCATGGGGAGCACATTCTCTCAAGAAAATAACTGCAATCCTACAGTCTGACGTAGTTTGGGAAGAAGTGAATTTTGGACTCACTGAAGCACAAGCCTTTCAAGCAGCATGTTTGGTTAACGGTGAGCGAGTCCAGCATTAGAGCTGGTAGTGGAGAGGCGAGATACCTAGAATCTATTTGCAGCTCTGTCATTGATTTCCAGCAGGAGCACAGATGCATTCAAGTGCTTGAAACTCATTCTTCTTTTTTCAGTATCCATCTCCAGCAAGCTCTATTTAATAAACATTCACCTCTGCAATGTCTGTGCCCCTAGTTTTATGTGCTTATGAATCTAAGGCACTTAAAGACACAGTCCCCCAGGCCTGCCTCTTCTTAGTACTACTTAACAAACGACATATGACCTCAATTACTTACAACAAATTTTGATACAGATATACCAACCAGCCTTCTTTTTTTTTTTTTTTTAAATCCATGTAGAATTCTACATCATTGCTTAGACTTTTTCAAACATCAGTCTTACTGATTCCTGCAGTGGTTAGATTAGTGTGAGACCATATTTGTGTCACAACTTCTGAGCCTCAAATATTGCAACAGGATGACAGGTTTCACACATTTTCATGGGAAAGGAAGGTCTTGCATACTCATTGTTTCAGAATTACTGTCAGCTGTGCTTAGAAAAGTAAAGCCTTGAAGATAGAGCTCTAAAGTCCTAAGTATATGCCTCAGCAAGAGACCTCCTGTTCTTCAAAGGTGGAGATTTTGCTTGTCACTTCTTACTCAGGGTTTCCATCCTGTTAGTTTCCACCAACTATTTTGAAGTATAACTATGTTTTTTGAGGTGAAAAATGAAGTCTTGCAGTTCACCTTTAGTAATTTTCTAGGGCTTGGTTGGTTTAATTAGAAGCAAAGCAAAGATGTGTCTTCAGTTGAAATGGTAAATTCAGTACCCTTTTACCTACCTTCTGGAAGCTAGGATCTTGTCCTGCTTGAAGCATATCTGTTTAGGGAACAATCCTATGAGACAATGGGGCAATCTTTGCAATATTGTCACTGCTGCTGACAAGCACTGGGTTTCTCCTTACACATGTATTGCCACATGTTGAAGGTAATTAAAAAAAAAATTATTCCCAGTGCTGTCTCTTCTTTTCCTGGGCAAGATGTAATATATAGCAAAGAACATAGAATCCCAAATATTTATAGCTATAAGCTGGCAGAGTCTAAAACTATTGTTTTTAAACAGCTATTTCAGCCTCTTCATATTGATACAAAACCCTAGTCTCTCTGAGTGTGTCTAATATTGGGGCACATTATTCTGGTTCTTAGCTATTTACATGATAAATCATGTTTTATTGAATTCATGTTTCATTAGGGTCATCCTGTAATTTAAGAGAGCAGCTGACAGAAATGCTTGAAGGGTTGAGCATGGAGCATTTATGCTTCCTGCAAGAAAGAAAGAAACAGAAGTGATTTGGGGAGTCAGCAATTCTAGGAAAGCCATTTGGTTCCTGGCAGCACAAGCCCTGTGTTATTGCTGTGCTCTGCTCGAACCAGGCTACCTTGCTGAACAGATACTGAGCTCTGGCAGCTCAGCCTCCCAAGCTGCAGACATAGACATGGAATTTTCATTTAAAAAATGATAGCAGTGTATCAGTTGAAACCCATTTTCCTTTAACCCTTACAAGATATTTTTGCATGTCTCTCATGCAGCAAGCAGGCATTTGACTATTTCCTAACCCAATGGTACACCTAGAAACATGCCATCTTGACTAATTTGTAATCATTCCTCCTCTGTCTCATCCAAAGCTCTCCTCCAACGATATGAGCTCATGCTTGGCAATGGACAGTCTGGTTGGTCTGCCCTTTTGTACTGGCTTTTGTTCTAAGGGAAGGATGTATTGAATTGTGGTAATGGGGAGATATCCTGTCTTTACTCAGATTTGAGATGACTTTAATGTTTGCTCTGTTATCCTGTCAAGGCTCTGCATTAGAATTTGACAAACTCTTCTCAGGTTTTATTCATTCACCCAGGGCCAAGAAGGACTGATGGTGTTTCACCACCTCTAGCTTCCTAACAAAAAAGGTGAAATGTTGCATACCCAAATCGACCAAATCCCCATACTTGGCTACCTGGGGAAACATTGACGCTGTAAGCAGTCACGTCTGATGTGGCTCTCTTTGTCTTTGCCAGAGACAGGCTGCTGGTACTGTAACAGCTTGTGGATTGAGCACCGGTGATACCCATGTTGTCTTCCAAAAGCCGACGCCAGATGAGTCTGGTCTTGCAATCTACTCATGCAGCAAATGTACAGTCACAGGCTCAGACAAGGCCAATGGTTGTCTTCTGGAGCATGTGGTAAGTGAAATCCTGAATGTGGGAGTCCCCTTGGCAGCTTGACTAGTGGTGGGCTGCAGCAGCTACATGGACAGGAAGTGAGCAAGCCTTCAGTGAACCCCTTAGGAGACTGTTATTTCTGCACTGTGTGGACCTGGGGTGACTGCTTTCTCTCTCTCTTTGTCTGTCTTTTGAAGCAAATCAATGTCAGATTAACTGCTATAAAAGAAATAGCTTTGTTAGAAGGTGAGGCAGCTAGATAAACCATATTGTATCCTTTAAAGGGTAATAACGTATGTTTGTAGTACTTTTTCATAAAACCAGGAAGCTCTTGTAGAAGTGAACAAAAATCAGAAGATATTTTGAAAGCCTGAAGTAACCTCAGGTAAAATGAGCTTTAGAAACAGCAAGTCATTCAGGTCTTTGCACAGCAGGGTGTGTTATCTGCTGTACACGCAGTAAGCTAAGCTTCTCAGAGTTGTGAGCAAAACTAAATCAGCTGCCTCCTGATCAGTATTAGCTAGCCACAAAAAGTCACATTTACTCCTCCTGCAAGACTGAGAACAGGGCCGGTTGTTATTTGGATGGCACTTCTTTCCTCTTATCTCCAGAGTAGCTTCTCCCCTGCACAACCCCTTCAGAGATGTAGTCCCAGCTGCCAGTCCAGGGGCTCTTCATGACCCCTAGAAACAGCCCAAGGCTTTTCCCTGCAAGACCCCTTTTCGTGCCCTGGGTTTTCTGCTGCCAGAAGCAGGAGGGTACTCTGATGTGACACTCTCGATATAGCCTATCTATGCAGTTAGCAGGTAAGGCCATTACTAGGGTTCAGATAGTTAATTTACCTTAGAGAGCTGGCTTTTGGGTGCCCAGTCCTGTTCTGAAGTTTTTCTGATTGAGTAGGTCAAAGGCTTAGTGTTGTGTATGTGTTGATCCATTGATCTACATGGGATGCCATTTTAAGAGGAATCATCTTCTCCTTCCCCATCTCCCAAGCAACACATCTCTTCAAGCAACACAAACATGCCTGAAGATCGAGCAGGGTCCAAAGGTTTTCTCAGCGGTGACCGAAGAAAGTTTCTTTCAAGTGAACATATAAGCCAAATGAGACCTGTGATAATTCAGAGTGAGAGAACAAAGTAAACCAAATCACAGATCAGGTCATGCTCCCTTCCACTTTTTATCTTGCCAGCTGAGGAGATGCACCACAGGTTGACTTTCATCTCATTGGGATTGCTGTTCCTTCCTGGCGGACAGCTGTGTATGTTGGCTATGAAATAAAAGTTAACAGCTTTGTTCTCTCTGCATGGAAATACCTACTTCTGACCTAGAATTTATCAAAGGAGTGAAGCAATAATGACAGTGAAAGACCTGTTGGAGTTGCTTTGCTCAGTAATGAGGAGATGCTTTCTGCAGTTATGCTGGATGCAATTGCTAAGGCCAATTAAAGTAGCTGAGAGGGGAAAAGCCAGTCAGTTTTCACTTTTTTTGGTCTTCTATAGCATTAGCTGTTCTACAGGTCACAAATATACTAGAAACATTCCTAGGTATGCACAGACATAAACACTCAAGACAACATGTAAAACAACAGATCTGATATCTCAAAAATATTTTCTGTATTTAACATATTTTCTCACAGAGGGTAAGCCATGCTCTTCACAGCACATTACTGACCATGGATAAACTTGATTAGAGATTAGTAAATTAAGTCTGTTAGGTTTAGCTTACTTTTTTCTTTTTATTCCCCTCTAGGGCAATTAGTAACTAAAACATAAAAATATTAAATACATTTGAAAGCAATTTTGAAGCTGTTATGCTCATTTCAGCTGAGGACTGATATTTAACCTAAAGTTAAAAGACTTAAATCTTTGAAGACCTTTGAATACCTCACTACCTTTGTTTTGAAGAATTACAGATACAAGAGACAAATTTTTTTAATGGGGCTCTGGCATATTCTGCTAGGAAGGGTTATTTAATTCTAGCCAAAACCCAGGCAAAGCAATTGACTGTGGTTGATTCAGCTTGGTAAAAAACAATATTATCTTTATGTCACATAGATTTAAGAAGCTACAGGAGCTAAAAGTGAAATCAGTCTTTTTGGTGCATAACAAAGGATTGTGAGCCTTAGCAGTAAGTGCTATCTCATTAGAAAATATCATCATTTAGGATTACTTTTTTTTTAACCTACAAGGTGTTTGGAGGAGACTTGTCTGTGGCAGACTGTCCTGTACACCTACTCAAAACAGAAGACTCTTAAATCTCTTCAGAGGCTTCCAACCATCAGGATGTTGAAATAGATGGACTTAGGTCACATCCAGTCTTTTACTCCTTTGGTAAAAAGTAAGGAAATAGAAACTGACTTACTGAGCTTACCCAAATGAAGGAGACTCACTGAAAGAAACAGAGAGGGGGAAAAAAGCTGGAGTGAGGAGGATTGAGCAGGCAAAATTTGAAGAAGATCATCACAAAAAAAGAAAGCTGAGGCATCCAGGCAGAGCAGATGCTAATACAAAAGGTATCTGAACACTAGTGCCAGCCTCAGTTGCACATAGAGATGATACAGGTACTAAGCACATGTCAGAAAACCTTTAAGTATGTTTTGGGGTTTTTTTTTTAGATCCTGAACTGAGTAGTATGATCAGCTCATGATGACAATAGAACGAAACCAAAATCCTGTTGTAAATCTTCTTAAACTCAAAGCATAGTGGGTTGGTGCCATTATAAATTTGAAGCAGTCAGTGGCTTTTTCACACCATGAAAACCATCAAACCATTGGCAGTACTGGGATTTGCTTGAAGATAGAAGATATTCTGTATTAAGAAGAATACCTAATATTGCTGAGCTACTTTTGAAATTACGGATTAGTTTTATGTGTCATGTAAAAGCTTCATCTGGCTAGTAAAATTAAATAGCTATGAGCTTACATGGTAGTTTTTTTTCATAAAATCATTGGCAATTAAACATGACGTGTTTTGATTGGCTTATGCTATCTCTGTTGTACAGAGTTTGGTTATCCATCATCATTACTAGTGGCAATATTCACAAATGCAATTAATATTTGTAATGAATGTCCAGTCTTTTTTTTACAGGCAGTCCAAACTTTGTCTCACTGCCCATTTGTACAAATAGACTGGGTAGGTACATGTGACTGGTAAGAAATACTTCCTTTGCATGGTTCTAGGTTTCCTTCACTTTAGCTGCAGTCTGATGGCTTTTCTTTGATATTATGAAACACAGGAGGCATAATCAGTTTCCCCATGATTTTCCTGAAAATGTTGGTATTGGTTTCCTAAATGACTTTGAATATCGTAATAAACTTTCTTTGCATCACTAGGTATCCCCTCAGACCATTTTTTAAAAATCTAGAAAATGTGGCAATAAATTTGGTGACATTTAGAAACAATTTCCTTCTCATGTCTGTTTCCAATTAGAATGAAAGCATACTTTACCCTTTATGGGACAGCAAAGTGTGGTGTCATTATGATGTTTTATTCGAACTATCTTTCATTCCCTTTAATCCACTGAAATGTCTTGTTGATTGTTTAAACACTCAGGAATGATGGCTTCATTGAACTATCCCATTTATCAACAGCTTAGCACATGCCTACCATTGCCTGGTGTTGAGAATCTGTTGCCAAAATCTGTCAGACACAAAGAAATTATTTGTGCCTTGGTGACAGATGGTTCTTCTGAATGAAGATCTTTCTGCCTATAAAATATTGTCACTTTTCTTGTCACAGGCTTATATTAGGTAGCCACAGCACCATCAATACAATGTTGTTCCACCAGGCTGGGACAGCAGGTGAGAACACAGATTTGTTCCACTGCTTTGCAAGGCTGGGTCAGCAGCTAAAAGCCCAGGTCATCTGGGTGCAGCAGAATATGAACACGCCTTTAGCTTGATCTTCTGTACCCAGGACTGCTGAGGAAATGAACTCTGGGCAAAGTTTTTTGTCTGTCTAGTTTTTCCATGTCCCATTTGATAAGTTTGGAATCCTCTTGATCATTTTCAAGTACATAAGACATTAAGATCCTTGGCTTTTTCTGGAGGTAAAAACATATCCACTGAAAGAATATCAGTGAAAGCCTAAATCTCAATGGACATCATAAAATTTGCATAGATGGAGAGGAAGAGGGTTAAGCTTTCATTTGAGCTCACTTGGTATCAGGAAGGACTGTTTTGTTCTACAGATATTTCTTTAAAGCAAGTAACTCCTCACGTTCTTCAGAATTCATTTAGGGTTTTGACTTTTTAGGGAGAAAATTACATTTTCCATTCTTACGGCATATACAAACCATGGCAGGGCAGTGCCAAGCTAAAGCAGAGCTGTCAACTCCTTTACTCTTATAATGCATTCAGCACGTTCAGCAGAGCTTACTGCAGCCAGATTTTGTTGGAAAATGAGTTAACATTATGCAGTATTGTATACTGAAGCCATTAGCTCCATGCAAATTCAGTAATCGTATTATGTGAAGCATCCTGTTTGCCTTGGTAGCCAGAGGAAGTAAATATATGAATTGAACCTTTATCCACATCCAAACATTGTTTTTAAATAATGCTGAGCAGTGTGAAACCTACCAACCAGCTTAAATAATGAAGCATGAAATGAAGTATGTAAGTTTGCTTGAATGCTCTTAGGTAAGTTCTAGTGTAGTTGTCCTGTTATGCTTCTCTCTTTCCTTAGTGATTATGTGTTTTTTCTTTCTCCTTACTGCTTTAAAATTCTGCCTTGATAAACTAGTTGCTTCCAGCCACCCAGAATAAGAATGAAACAATTCCCTTCATGACGATATTTTTCCTGGAACCACTAGCATAATTTATATTTTCCTGTTGTCTCACTGAAAGAAGATTGAAATATATCTCAATATTGGTCTTGACTTTAGTAGTAGGGTTAGCTAAAATTCCCATCCTGATGGTGACTTCTTCAGCTCTGTTTGTGATGAAATGGCTGAAGAGATGATGTGCTGCAGTTATGCTTGTCTATAAAGCAGAAAGCTTGAAACCCGTTCTGCAAAAGGTTTTTGAAGAAGAGATATCTCGAAAGTTAGTATCTATCCTCATGTTTAGTCCTACTGATGCCAGTGGTGGAGCTGAAATGGTTATTTCTTTACGGATACAACATCACTGCATTAGCTTAACTGATGAATAGAAGGGTGGATGAGCTGAAATATATTCCCTAGCTCCAGAAGTTTTGAGCCTGTTTCTGAATTGAATGCTCCACTAAACCTCATAAGGAAAGAAAGGATTTTCTTTTTCTGTAAGATATTTAGAAGAACGTGAAATAGTTGATGAAAGGTCTTTTGTCTGCCTGTTTTGAGTTCCCTCAAATCTGTCCTGCTCGTGTTGTTGCAATGCACCAAATTTAAACTTTGCACAGACCATTCCTTCATGCATCTGCTTTATTGAAAGGGAACTGTTGTTTAATATTAATTTGTATTAGAAAAAGTACAAATAGAAGAGCTATAAACCTCTATTTTGTACACATGTGGAGACCTGTACATGATTTAAGAATGAACTAGAAAGGACATAGGAGAAACAACATAAGAGAAAGACATAAGCAGGTAAGACATAGGAAGAGTGAAGAAACAACATTCCTGTATTCTTTAAAGGAGTCATGTCAAGGAACACAAGATTCATAAAATATCTTCAAAGCAGCACCCCTCAGTGAAGTCACTCTCTATAGTTCATTGAACATGAACCAATGGAATTAAGGGAGGGATTTCAAAGCAGACAATAATGAATAATATCTTATTGCTGCATAAAGGAATTATCCAAATCTGAGTTATCCAGAGCCAGTGAAATGCTGGGGGAAAGATTAATTAATGTAATTGATATTTAAGTGTTATTTATTTACTACCCAATAAAAGCTCAGACTTCACTAGAACAATTCTTTTCTAGTTGATTATTAACACATGGAAATTGAAAACTAATTACCATGGTGTTGCTATGTAGTCTTCTCTTTCCCAGTCTTGGCAGATGGGATTTTAATAATTTGTTATTAACTAATATAGACAAACGTCCTATTGAGTAGCAATGAAAGTGATTTCCACTCTGGACAGTCTAGATATATAGGCCCAGGTAGATCTTATGAACTTCAACAAGACCAAGTGCCGAGTTCTGCACTTGGGCCACAACAACCCTATGCAACATCACAGGCTTAGGTAAGTGTGGCTGGAAAGCTGCCTTGCAGAAAGGGGTCTGGCTGAACTGGTTGACAGCCAGCTGAATGTGAGCCAGCAGTGTGCCCAGGTGTCTAAGAAGGCCGACAGCATCCTGGCTTGTATCAGAAATGGTGGTGTGACCAGCAGGACTAGGGAAGTGATTGCCCCCGTGTACTCAGCACTGGTGAGGCCACACCTTGAGTACTGTGTTCAATTTTGGGCACCTCTCTCCAAGAAGTATATTGAGGTACTGGAGTGTGTCCAAAGAAGGGCAACTAAGCTGGAGAAGGGTCTAGAGAACAAGTCTTATGAGGAGTGACAGAGGGAACTACTGAGATTGTTTAGCCTGGAGAAAAGGAGGCTGAAGGGGAGACCTTATCGCTCTTCACAACTATCTGAAGGGAAGTTGTAGCGAGATGGGAGTCAGTCTGTTCTCCCATGTAACAAGGGATCATACAAGAGGAAATGGCCTTGAGTTGCACCAGGGGAGATTTAGGTTGGATATTAGGAAAAATTTATTCACTGAAACAGTTATAAACCACTGAAACTGGCTGCCCAGGGAAGTAGTTGAATCACCATCGCTGGATGTGTTTAAAAGCCATGCAGATGTGATGCTTAGGGATATGGTTTAGCAGTGGACTTGGTAGAATAGGGTTATGGTTGGACTCCAAGATCTTAAAGGTCTTTTTCAACCAAAATGATTCTATGATATTCCAGGACTATCACTTAATAATTTGCTTAATTTGCTTCCAATATATCCAAGAGGGTCCTTTTAGACCCTTGCCTGTTCCTCACCCCATCCCCTGCCCCTTCCCATCTTTACGCCTGAGGGAAGTAATAATGATGAAGTGAGAATAGAAAGTCTTAAAAATAATTTCATTCTTTGGCAGGTAGTAAAACCTTTTCTCCTTCCTAAACTGCACAGAATGTGCCTGTGATTAGACAACAAATTCAATAAACAAAGCATATTGATTGCCAAAGGGAGGATTTTTTTTTTTTCCAAACTAATGGTGCTATGCACTGTAGGAGGCTGTTCACGGTAAAGTTCCTTCTTCAGACAGCTGTCACCTGCAAGAGTGATCTGAATGTCAGGGATAACATAGTTATGGAAAAAAAAAAGGGATTTTATTATCTCAGATAATGCCTGCAGAGCAGTTCTGGTGGGATGCAACTGTTCTAGATATTACCGTAATTTAGGTATTTCTTACAACAAATACATGGATATTTGATCAGGTTCATTGTTTTACAGCATTTTGTGTCTGACGATCTCAAAGTACTGTATCATTTAAAATAAGCAGCTTGTTTCTGAATGCCATCTGATGCAAAAACAAGATAGAAAATGGATGTAATGCTTTGTGAAATCTATCTTTCAAGATTCATTTATAAGTATTTGCAGTAGAATGTTAAAATTCTGCATCAAAGTAAAATTTTGAAAGAATTTAATAAGCATTAAAAATGGTGTTCAAAAACATGAACATTTTTCCCTTAATGTAGAAATGATTAATCTAATATCTGTATATTTTTATATTAATATTAATATTACACAATTTATTGCCACTGTATCTAAACAAAACACTTCACTGTTATCCACATTATTAAAACAAGCAAGCAGAAATGATTTGTTTTGACACTTCTCCTCCAAAATATAATCAGATTGGACACATTCCTGTGAAATGTTTTCATTCCCAAGCAGCTGCAGTTATGACAGGACACTGTCTGTCCCCCAGCAGTATTTTACCTAGCTTAGAGCTGCTTTCTGTTTTAACTGAGGCCCAGAGGACACACTTTCTAGACCACACTGGAGCCGGTAACTTCACTTGCATTAAAGGCTAGAGTTCCTGGCTTTGCAAGACTTGTTCTCATCGTAAGAGAGGGAATTCAGGTATGTTCACCTCAGATAGCTGCATTAGCCCAGCACATGCTGTGAATACAAGAAGTGTCTCAGCATTCAGCATTGTTCAAAAGGTGAAGGTATACCTGGCCATACTCTTTAAAAACTGGGACTTGGTTTGGGGTGCCATAAACTTGTTTCTGATTTCTCTATTCAAGTAATGGCTTTGTCATCTGGAAATTTGAGAAATAGAATTCTGTTTCATAACAGACTATCCTGTCCAAGCATTTTTGTTTGGAATTGGAAGATATGTGTTTTCTTTAAGAAACATTCATTTACCTTTGCTATTTTTTCTTATTAGGGAAAAGGAAATAAACTTGTAAAAAACACAGTGTCTGGTATATCCTCCCTCCTTACCAGTGAAACAACAGGTCCGCTTAAATGATTTTTACATGCTTCTAGGAGTTTCCTATGGAGTTTCAAGTTCTTAAATGTAACGCATCCTAGTGTGAGACTCTAAATATTGATCCTGCTTTAAAGATCATAGAATTATTTTGGTTGGAAGAGACCTCTACGATATAGACAGTGGGATTGAGTGCACCCTCAGCAAGTTTGCAGATGACACCAAGCTGAGTGGTGCTGCAGCTGACATGCCAGAGAGACAGGATTCCATCCAGAGGGACCTAGACAAGCTTGAGAAGTGGGTCCATGTGAACCATGAGGTTCAACAAGGCCAAGTGCAAGGTCCTGCACCTGGGTTGGGACAATCCTTGTTATCAATATAGACTGGGGGATGATGTGATAGAGAGCAGCCCTGCAGAGAAGGACTTGGGGGTACTGGTCAATGGAAAGCTGGACATGAGCTAACAATGCACACTTGAAGCTCAGAAGGCCAATCCTGGGCTGCATCAAAAGAAGTGTGGCCAGCAGATCGAGAGAGGTGATTCTGACCCTCTACTCTGTTCTGGTGAGACCTCACCTGGAGTAGTGTCCATCTCTGGAACTCCCAACCCAAGAAGGACATGGACCTTATGGAGTGGGTCCAGAGGAGGGCCACCAAAATGATCAGAGGGCTAGAGCACCTCTCCTACAAAGACAGTTGGGGTTGTTCAGCCTCTGAGAGAAGGCTCTGAGGAACTTTTTAGTGGCCTTCCAGTACCTGAAGGGGGCCTACAAGAAAGCCAAAGAAGGATTGTTTAGAAGGGCATGTAATGAGACGACAAGGGGCAATGATTTTAAACTAGAGAAGCGTAGGTTTAGATTAGACATTAGGAAGAAGTTTTTTACTGTGAGGGTGGTTGAACACTGGAACGGGCTTCCCAGAGAGGTGGTGGAGGCTCCAGCCCTGGAGACATTCAAGGCCAGGCTTGTTGGGGATCGAGCAACCTGATCTAGAGACATCCCTGCTGACTGCAGATGGGGGTTGGACTAGATGACCTTGGAAGGTTCCTTCCAACCCAATGCATTCTATGATTCTGTGATCATCTAGTCCAACTGTTAACCCAGCAGTGCCAGGACACCACCAAACCATGTCCCTGAACCTCCCTTGGCACCACTGTTTCCTCTTGTGCGATCCCTTGTTATGTGAGAGAACAGATTGATCCTCCACCTCGCTACAATCTCCTTTCAGGTAGTTGTAGAGAGTGGTAAGACCTCCCTCAGCCTCCTTTTCTCCAGACTGAACAACCTCAGTTCCCCATCCTAAGACTTGTTGTCTAAACCCTTCACCAGCTTTGTTAACCCTGCCAGCAGACATCTGGTAAGTTGAAGTCCCCCAAAAGAACAGGTGGTAGTGATTGTGAGACTTCTCCCAGCTGCTTATAGAATACTTAATCTACCTCTTGATCCTGGTTGGGTGGTCTATAACAGATTCTTGCCATGATATCTGCTTTGTTGGACTTCCCCCTGATTCTTACCTGTAGGCACTCAAGCCTAATATTACCACCATTATGCTCAAGACAATCCCCAACATACAGGGCCATTGTGCTACCTCTCCTTCCTGGCCTATCCCCTCTGAAGAGTTTAAAGCCATCCAATACAGCACTCCAGTTGTGCGAATCATCCCACCACATTTCCGTGATTGTGACTATATCTTAGTTTTCCCGCTGTACAATGGCTTTCAGCTTTTCCTGTTTCTTGTCCATTCTGTATGCGTTGGTATAGATCCACTTCAGAACTTCTAGACAGTGGTTTTGTTGCATTTAGGATTGATGCTGGTATTTAAAATAGTTGACAAATAATGTCTGTTCAGTCATCTATATTCAATCAACTTGATATGCCCATTCGGTTCTTAGTATATACACTAAAAAGCACTTGGTACAACAGGGAAACAAGGTTCAACAAACCTATTAGATATAGGTCAAGGACCAGCGTGAACATGGTCATATACTCATTTGCACAACTGGAAGCTGGTTAACAACAGTATATACGGTATTAAAGAAATAGGACTTGAAGTAACCAGGAGGGCAACTTCACATAATACTTTCCCAGCACCTCTCCATATAATAGTTAAGCGAAGGAAATGTCCCTATCTGTTTTCAACCTCAGAACATTTTGTGTGTACATAATTGCTTTGTGTCAAGGTTAATGAGAGGAAATCACATTTAAGCTTTGCAATCAGACAATAAATCTGTCAGAATCCAAGAAGTTTCTGGTTGCCTGAGTCTACCAATGAAACATAAATGATGGAGAAGGTTTTTTTTCAGAATAACTAATCAAATTAGTTTTTCTACCTTGTCATAAACTGAGGAACTTCAAATTTAAACCCTCCCTCTGACTAAAGCTAGAGTTTGACTAAAGCAGATAGTACAAAACAGGATAAATAGCTTTCATTCAGACTAGACAGAACTGTTGGAAAAACATCAAAACTTGATCTGCGTATGATGGAATATTTAAGGAAATCCTGCATGTGTTCTTGTAGTGGCTAGAAGCACTCAAGTTAGGTTAAAAGCCATGCAGAAAAAGAAAACAGTTTTCGGCTGACTTGGGTCCATAGTTCTGTTGACCATATGGCCTATAAGGAACTGGTTTCTGTCTGAGAGATGTGGTTGGAGAAGGGGAATAAATTTTATAAATATGAAGAAAAATAAATTGTATATTTACTTTCTTTCCTCACTGTTATAATAAAATTGTGTCCCTTAGTTTATTACAGGTACTTTTGTGGGTTTGCTCAGTTAATACAGAAGGATCATGAGAGTTAGTTACCTATTTTGTGATTAGAGGTTGACAGATATTTTAGTCCAGATTACAGGTGTTGTCTGCCTTCCTTACAGTTCTCAATGGTCCTTCTAGAATATGTACTAATGTTTTACATTCTTATCTTCAGAAATACACTTCTGAAACCCATGGTGTTGAAGAACACTGTGTCACAGCGCTTGGGTCTGCCCCACTTGCAGATTCCTCTGCAAAGTCCAGCTGGTCAAGAGTGTGAAAGCAAACATTTCCTAAGGAAGGAAAGGGCACTGTAGGGCATAGCATCCTATGTTAGTCCTCATAGAAATCTTTTTGTAATTTGAAAAAAGAAAAAAAAAAAAAGATCTTTCCTGGCTGGGAGGGGGTTTGTACTGATGTAA
The DNA here is from genome assembly GCA_033124195.1 of Coracias cyanogaster. Lineage (NCBI taxonomy): Eukaryota > Metazoa > Chordata > Aves > Coraciiformes > Coraciidae > Coracias > Coracias cyanogaster. The sequence continues at coordinate 7,181 of JAVSBS010011960.1, read as the reverse complement.
AGATGAGGGGGTGTTGAGCTCCCAGTCACCACTAATAGTGTGCTACGGTTTGAAGGGACACTGAGGCATTTCTTAGGAAATAACTCATAATTTGACAAATTTATGCAGTGTCACTAGACATGATATTTGGTTACTGCCTAGAAATTACATTGTCACATTAGTCTTTCTGGTGACTTTTGACAGCAAGCAAAGTAATAAAAATTGCAAAATACACCCATGAACCTCAGAGCAACATATTTACTAACACTTTATGTTTCATATTTTCAGTCTTTGCAGTGTCAGGGTTATTCTCTCCACCTGATCCTTCCTTCAGTATATATAGCAGCTATATAGGTCACCTTCTCATGGACCTGTCAACAGTGACAAGCAGTGTGCACATGATGAAAGTTTGTGTGCTAGCTGTCCTGATAAAGTGTCATGAGAGTGCTTACCTGTTCCTTGAATACGTTCTACTTAAATGCAAAACTGAATTTTGTTACTTGTGTTGTCCAGTGTATCAGCAAACATCTCAAACCGATAACAGCAATGAAATATTTTCTCCCTTAAAAGCTTTGGATTATATCAGCAGCTAGTTACTAATGGCAGACCCTGTTTTTCTTATGCATCCTCCTAGACTTATCTCAGTCCATGCTATTTAGCTTTTGTCTGTTTGGAGTGGTATGACTATATGCTATTCATATACAGAGTTCAATTGTCACTTTGTGCTTCAGCAGTATTGTAGTTACCAGTGATTAAGAATGCTGCCAATCTTGCATTTTTAATCCATGATAGCTGCACAAGCTAAAACTCTTGAGTGACTTCAGGGATTCAGAATTTAAATAATATTTTATTAGTTTTAGTGTGGTTATTATTATTATGGTTATGGCTTTGATCAACATTTGCCTTTGTCAAAAACTTCTGTTTTCCTGGTAGAGTGATTCTGAAGCATGCTCCTGGGCATGTTGTATGCAGACAAATGAATGAACCTATGAGAATAGGCTTTGATTTTTTTCATGTCCTTACTTGTGTTTCACTAATCCTTGAGTTATTGAAGCATCTCTGTTATTGAGGCCTTTTTTTTTAAGGTGGAGAAAAAAGCCTTATGACCTTGAAAAGTCCAAATGTTGTCACAAAAATGAAAAAGTGGTTTCTGCTTCTCTAGTGTGCTCTGTTGAACCAGTACAAACAACCTTAGATGCTGCTTTGACAGAGAATCATCCCTGTGTGCTTTCCCATGCAAACGGAAGATTGCAAAGTTTCAGCTGCTGTGTAAAAATGGCTTGTTTTGCATCAGTGTTGTAAGACAACGTGAAAGGAAAGTAAGCCTGGGGAGCTTATCGGAGCAGTAACTTTGAGCATTAGATGTGGCTGATGAAACCTGTTCTCTGCCTTTGGAATGAGACAGTTTAAATACTATCCTGCAGCTTCAGCAAACAAGGTCTTAGTATGCATTCTCAATGGTCTTCAACAAATTCTTAATTTTACTTCAGCGAGGCAGGCATGGTCTTATGAAGGTGTCACAGAAGAAAGCAAAGCGGCCAGCAAAATGTTCTGAGCATGTTAGCCAGTTAATACCTGTTAAAGTAGCTTTGTGAAGATTGCCAGATAGCTTTGTATGGCACATAATTTAGACTGTAGATGAGCTATTTTCTCTGTGGATATTCTAATTCAGGGATTCCAAGGTGAAACATTATAATGTGAACACAGGTTCACATTATACTGAGAGGCTTCAATTCACATGGAGGTTTCAATTTTGAATATTTTGTTAAAAGTAATGGGATTTTTGTTTTTAAGAAAGCAAGAACCAGGTGAACTCAAAGCTTAGATGGTGACTATAAAGGAGAATGTTATAGAACTTGATAAAAAGAGCATGTGATTTTTGATAATTACATTACAGGCAAATAAATGCCCTTTATGTATTGATTTGTTCAGTGTGATTTGACTAGGTAGAGAGAGGAAATGATAAGATGTTCTGAAACAATTTACTTAGGTCCTGAGTAAAAAGAGACTCTGAGATCAATAGTGCAGTGCTCTGAAATGAAGCAAAACAAAGTCCTGTGGAGAAGGACTTGGGGGACATTGGTGGATGAAAAGCTGGATATGAGCCAGCAATGTGTGCTTACAGCCTAGAAGGCCAACGGTGTCCTGGGGTGCATCAAAAAAAGTGTGACTAGCAGGTCAAGGGAGGTGATTCTGCCACTCTACTCTGCTCTCTTGAGACCCCATCTGGAGTACTGTGTCCAACTCTGGAGTACTCAGCACAGGAAAGACATAGACCTTTTGGAGCAAGTCCAGAGGGCCACAAAAATGGCCAGAGGAACAGCTTTCCTATGAAGAAAGGCTGAGAGTGTTGTGGTTGTTCAGCCTGGAGAAGAGAAGGCCCGGCAGGTTGCCTGGAGAGGTGGTAGATGACCCAGCCCTGGAAACATTCAAGGTCAGGTTGGACAGGGCTCTGAGCAACCTGATCTAGTGAAAGATGTCCCTGTTCATTGCCACAGAAGTTGGACTAGATGACCTTTAAATGTCCCTTCCAATTCTATGATTCCTCATGGCATCCTTGCTTCTGTATTGGAGATATAGGTTTGACAGATGAACCACTTAGTGGGTAAGGAATTGGCTGGATGTTTGCACTCAAAGTATTGCAATCAAGAGATCTATGTTCAAATGGAGACCAGTGATGAGCGGCATTCCTCAGAGGTTGGTATTGGCACTGGCACTGTTTGACGTCTTCATTGGAGACATGGAGAGTGGGCTCAAGTGCACCCTCAGCAAGTTTGTCAATGACATCAATCTGTGTAGTACAGTTGACATGCTTGAGGGACCAGGTGCCATTCAGAAGGGCCTTGACAGGCTTGAGTAGTGAGCCTATGTGAACCTTATGAAGTTCAAGAAGGCCAAGTGCAAAGTCCTGCAAGTGGTTTGGGGCAATCCCTAGCACAATACAGGCTGGGAGATGAATGGGTTGAGAGCAGTCCTACGGAGAATGACTTAGGGGTACTGGTGGATGAATAGCTGGATATGAGCCAATTGCATCCTGGGCTGCATCAAAAGAAGTATGATCTGCAGACTGAGGGAGGTGATTTGCCCTCTCTACTCTGCTGTGGTAAGGCCCCACCTGGAGTAATGTGTTCAGCCCTGTGGCCCCCAGCATAAGAATGATATGGACCTGCTCAAGTGGGTCCAGAGAAGGGCCACAAAACTGATTAGTGGGTGGGAGCACCTCTCCTATGAGGACAGGCTGAAAGAACTGGGGTTTTTTTATGCTAGAGAAGGCTCAGGGAGACCTTATAGAAGCCTTCCAATAGTAAGCCCCAAAAAGGGCCTAGAGAAAGGATGGGGAGGGACTCCTTATCAGGGAATGTAATGATAGAACACGGGGTAGCAGTATTAGACTCAAAGATGGTAGATTTAGATTAGATATATGGATGCAATTCTCTACTGTGAGGGTGGTTAAACACTAGAACAAGTTGCCCAGAGAAGTTGTGGACAACCCCTCCCTAGGGCTATGTTGGATGGGGCTTTGGGCAACCTGATCTAGTGGAAAGTATCCTTGACCATGGCAGGCAGGTTGGAACTAGATGATCTTTAAAGTCCCTTTCAACCCAACCCATTTCATCATTTTATGATTCCATATAACAGAATTGCATAGAAAATCCGTTCACCACAGCACTGAATTTACCTCTGTCTGGAAAGTTCAGTCCTGAAACATGTAAAAATCTCAGTCTGAACAGTCTCTCAGCTCAGCCTTCTGTCTTCAGTAGACACAAAGAAAGTCCATGCCCGAGTCAGGGTGTTTAGGAATATTATTAATACCTTCTATTACCGTTTGCTGAATTTGGAGCATATTTAATAGTGAAATGTACAGAACCATGGAATTAAAATCAACAAGGATGTAGCTGTTCTACAGAAGAGCAGAGAGAGATTATTGAAAATCCTGTGGCAACAGTATTACAATATTAAAGCATATGCAACCGTCTCTCAGTATCTTCATCCTCAAAAATTTAAGAATTCCTCTTGTGAATTCATATGCAAAATTAAAAGCAATTGGTAGAAATCAACTCCCCAATCATCATGGAATATGTCATCACGAATAAAGAGGACCCTTACAATCAATCTCTCATTGTATTCAGGGAGCTTTGAGATAGAACAGTTAGTAAAAGAATAATACTTCAAAAGTATGAGGAATCACAGGTACTGTCTTGATAGGTAAGGAGTAGTCATTTGTGGCCCACTTTTATATGTTCTTTTTATTGCGGTAACAACATTAAGACCTATAGAACATTGCAAAATTTAAAGTTAAGATTTGTCTAAGGTTATTCCTGAAATTGTAGTTGTATAATTTGGATGTTGGTATATTTGGTTTTTATTACAAGCTGAATCTGAAATGAGATTCTCACATGCATCATGAAATGAAATATTGTTAGTCTTCAATTCTTTGCAGTAATTAGTAATATTGGGGTTTGATTTCACTTGGTTGTACTTACATTCCAAAGTTTGGAATTTAATACTTAAATATATCTTAATACTCAATTTGTCTGTTAGAAAAACATTGAAAATAATAAAAATCATAGGAAGATAGATTGTAAGGGATGTTTGGATGTCATCTAGTCCAACCTCCTGCTCAAAGCAAGATTAATTTCAAAGTTTGGATAAGGTTGCTCAGGTATTTTTTGAAAGTCTCCTGGGATGGAAACCTATTCCAGTACTTAGCCATATCCCTTGAGGAGAAAATTTTCCTCACAGCAAGACTGGGTTTACCCTGCTGTATTTGTGTCCTTTTGCTGTGCACCACTATGTTGAGTCTGGGTTCATCTCTATAGTTTCCCTCTACATTGCAAAAAATGGCAATTAGACTTTCCCTCACTATTCTCTTCTCTCTCAGCCTCACCTCACACATTGTGGTGAGGCACTTCAGTGTCCTCAGCTTGATTTTCTTCTACTCATGAGTCATAGGTGTTATCAGTGCACAAAAATGCTGGTCTTGAAGACTGACTGCTTGTAAAAAGCATCTATTTTGATGGCAAAGTCAGCTAAAGACTTCTTTTGCTACTTTTTCCCTCTGATGGCAACTATTCTCTTACTTGATGCTATGTGTAAGACACCTTCCTTCTGTGCTCTATTACTGTAAGAGGAGCTGAACACAGGAAAACTAAGAGTGGTAATACATAGCACATGAAAGGGAAACAGGAAAATTACTTTTTTTGGACTGATTGATAGAAATTGCTTTGTTTTCAATCCTTGGAATACTCCTGAACAACTTTATTCTTCCTTTAGAGTACTTAAAGATTAAGTCATTGTTATGTAAATCTTGGACTAGCTCCCCTATTCTTCACTAAATTGAATTAAAGCCATTTCAGCTGCAGGCCTTTACATCTTATGTTTTTTCTTTGGAAAGCCATGGTAGGCAGATTTATAGAGTTCAAAGGACATTTGTGTACTTCTGTTTAAGTATATGAAGCAGATAAGTCTATTTCTCTCCCCTGAGAAACTCACATGGCATGGGGTTAACATTTTACGTATTTTCATTCAGAAAGTCTTTCTAGAGCTATTCATATCCTTACTTTTTCTACCCTTATTCTCCCCAGACATTTTCCTTCTGTTTCTATTAGTTTGTTTGCCCCTTGAATAGGTACGTCGAACCTTTAATTGCCTTTCTGCTGGGCAGATCATGTACTTTAGTAGTAAGCAAAGGCCAACACCAGTAGTATCCACCTGTCACATTACTGGATCTAAATTCAAGCAATATCGTTTGCCGGGATGGAATGCTGGCACCTTTCCTCTTGGCCACCTATTAACCGTCTGCTGTTCTGAGACTGCAGGTGTGTCCTTGCTGTGGCACAAGATTTTCATACCCTCTAACATGTGGCTGCCAAGACTGAATTCCTGCTGGATCCTGTAAAATCCAGCTAAGAGTTCCTTTCCTCAGGAAAAGAGGGCCACTGTGAACAAGTTATCAGCCTATTGTTCTTGTGAATCTCAAATAAACTGGCACTGCAGACTGAGAGCTACAGTACCACAGCATCATAAATGTGTCTTGTCCCTCTCAGTGAGATATGTGAAATACAGCTCAAAAGGCAGATGTGAAAACAATTTACTGCCTCTTGTGTTTGAGAACAATTAATTCAATTAAGTTGAGAAATTAGTTGAGAAATCTGATTGATTTCTTATGTGACAAAGAGTGAAAGTCTTTTTCATATTTATGTTAAATTTTTCCAAGGTGATGCAAAAGGATAGACTTTAACCTCCTGTTGCAAGTAACAGTGAAGATGCCTACTTTATGAGGTCTTCTACTTAACCAACCATTTTCCAAGCAATGAGCTCCTCCTTTACCCTTTATTTTAGGGTGTAGGCAATTATGTGAATGTCAATTATGATTATGATCTTTCAGCTCTCTTTTTATGGTCTTCTGATAATACCTTTACCATCCGGAAGAAGATGGCCTCAGATTCTTCCTTATCTATCTTAAGCCTCAACTTTAAAGTGACTGCATTTTCTTCAGGGAGAACAATGGCCTGATTAAATTTCCTCCCTATTGTAGATAGATTTCCCACTAGTGTTATTATATATTTTGTCATTTCTCCTTTATTATTCTGTTTTCATGCATTCAGTTCACACACTTCCCTATGGGGAAAAGGTTACAATTGTAAACCCTCAGGTCTATGAATTTTCTATTTTTCTGATTTTTTTTTTTTCTCTTTGTGCTAATGTAAAACTCTGAATACATGGCTTTGTGCATTCTGGTTTTTGAGCTCAGTATTGCTGAACAATGCAAGACCTACCCATCTGTAGAGGGATTACTCTTCTCAGTTGGAAAACTAGCAATAGAGTCTTTAAAAAAATCGTTTTGGCTACACATGCTGTTGTCATCTTACCTATGTTGTGCACATTCTGCAGATCTTTGTATGGTGATGTAAAGTAATACCATTGTTTCTTCTGTTTCTAAATGCCAGTCAGGTCCCTTCTTTCCTAGTATTGTGGTTCCTCTAAGACAGGGGTCCTCAAACTATGGCCCGTGGGCCGGATACGGCCCGTCAGGGTCCTCAAAGCGGCCCGTGGGGATTTACAGCACTCCCCGCACCGGGGGGAACCCAAGCAGCCGCAGATGACTTCCTGCCACTTAATCCGCGCCCCGGCCAGAGCCCGGGTGTGGCAAAGTTCCTTCAGTCCCTTCTGGCCACCCTTTCCGGACTGCGCGGCCGGGC
>JAVSBS010011958.1:73273-87511 GCA_033124195.1 Coracias cyanogaster | reverse complement strand
AGGCAGAGCTGCAGGCAGGGCAGGGCAGGGCAGGGCAGGGCAGGGCAGGGCAGGGCAGGGCAGGGCAGGGCAGGGCAGGAGGGAACGGGTCTGCTGTGCCCCAGGGAAGCAAGAGCTTTCATGTGGTTCCCATGGCTTCTGGTGTCCCTGGCCCCCACTGACTCTCCCTATCTATAACCTCGTGGGAAATCTGACCTTAGAGCTGTTCGTATGAGGACTTCAGAGGCCTCAGGCTCCCACCAATGTCATTGAGATTTCTAGATACAAAGAGCTTTGTAGGCCTGTCCTTAAAGCCCCACATGTAGGTAGTAAGACCTGGCTAGTCAGCCTCTCCTTTGGTAAGCTGGCATTGCTCAGCCATCTTCAGCCAACAGCAAGCCACTGCCTGTAAGCACAGTGGTCTTTCAGGCAAGGACCTTCCCCTTATCAGTAACTGTCCCAGTCTCCTACTCTTTTTTCGAGGCAGAAACCCTCAAGGTAGCTGCAGATCCAGCCTGGAACATGGAGCCCGCTTCCTGCTTACAGAGGAAGGAAGACTTGTCATGGTTCCTCCCTGTGGCCAGGGATTTCTAGGTTCATTTGTGGGGCCAAGGTGATTTGCCATACAGGCAGATGCTCAACCCATATGCTACTTGCCTCAGTTTGTTGCTTTCCTCCTTCCTTATGACAGCAAGAAATGTAGCTAGTCATTCTGTTTCCCTTCTTCCTTTGCGTTTTGGAGGTAGTTCTGTGGCCACAGAAGTGTAAGCCTTGCACCACTTTCTTATTTGCTTGCAGAAGTCATCACTGCAGATAGAGAAAAATAAATTCACAAGAATTAAGTAGGTAGGAAGAGATACAAACAATGAAGCAACTGAGGTGCAGGATGGGTCCCACCACACTTTGTATAACGGAAAGTGCTGGAACCAGTGAGGTCCTAGAATACAGTGCTTGATGCTTTAAGGTGCAAGATGTGTGTTGTAGCACTGTAGGTTGTGCGATGCTTATGCTACAGAGTTGGTGCTAATGTGGAACCCGTTCCCAAGGCCAAAGCAAACCCAGGAACACTGGGAATGGAAGAAAAGAGGGATTCATCACTCCAGTGACACAGCATTAAGTTGAGTTTAGTTACAGTTTGTGTAAGGCTTTACCTCAAAGCTGTGGTGACCACTGCCCAAGTGAGCTTGCAGTGTGGTGATAGCATGACCCCAGCTGGTACGGCTCAGCTTGTGCTCCAGAAAGAACTGTGGAGAACTGAATTCCCTCCACAAGCATAGGCAGAATGGCTGCCTCTGAAGTCAGCTAACATTTGTATGGCTAGAAAGGGAAAGAAATATGTAGCTTGGTTCTTGTTTAAAGGGAAGACCTAGTATTTTCCTCCTGGTCAGGAAGTGAAGGTGACTTAATGAGGGTGATACTCTTGGGACCATTTTGCATTAACTTCCCTCTGTTCTCCACATGGACAAGCATCCATATGCTAAAGCCTCAGCATCCTGCTGCCTGTCTTAGTGGCAATCAAGCCATGGTGCACTAACTCCCTCATGCTTAACAATGGTCACAAAAGAGATGAGAAAGATGAGATCAAATGAACACAATCACTTGTATATGGTTATAGTGTATCTACCATTTGTATGGTGGTGATTCCAGTTAATGGCTCAACTTGAAGTGCCTGACAAGTGTGACTGGAAGAAGAGAAACTAGAGGAAGAGCTCTTCATTGCAAAGTAAAAAAATCCCAGACAACTTCTTAAAAATTAAGTTCTTTCATCAAGAGTTGAAAACTATCAGTAAGCAAAACAAAGGAGACTGCAGTCTCTTCCCAGCACCTTACCTTCAGGAGGCATAGCAGGCAAACTCCTGGGTGAGGACAGTCAGTGGGGAAAATTTGCAGGGTCCTTCTACTGACTGAAGTAATCTCTTCTAGTTCTGATGGACAGAACAGCAGCTCTGGGCTGGGAAAGCTCCTACTTGTAAGAAAGCCATGACATTGTCTCCTCACGGGGCAGGGAGAGAGTGCAATAGTTTGTGGGGGAAGGATAGGAGGTTGCTATTTTAATTCTTGTCCCACCTGCAAAGGTTGTTGCTTCTGTTCCTCCCACATGCCTGGCTGCCATAAATCCTGTACTCTACCCAAGTGCAGCCCAACCAAATATGAAAGAGAAAAGTATTTAGTTTAACACTTCCTCCTCTTTTCTTTTTAATTTTTTTACCTTTTGTTTTTCTGCATTTAAACACTTAGCAGAGAGACAGGGTGTGACAAGAGGCCATATAAGGCCTACTACTTTGGAATGCCTACAAAACTATTTAGTTGCCAATACAAGCATCTCACCGGTGAGAATGGGCAAAAAACCAACCAGATGCACTGCATTAACCTAGGAATGGCAAACCCTAGTTATTTCATGCTACGATCTGAAAGTGTCTGAAAGTACTATTCAGCCCTACTATTCAGAATGAAGTAGTTCCTTATCCTTTAACTAAACATAGCTGCAACAGGGCCTTTCCTCTCATTCCTGGGAGCATGTCTTATTACTCATGGCCAATAATACCATGAAAAACCCACAAAAAACCCTACAATTTTGTCATTAATATGATCTTTAATAAATGGAATAATGCACCATTTTACAGCAAGCCTTTTCTTTTAGACCTAAAGAATAGCCTTTTAAATGTTCTTATCCAATGTCTCTGTATCAATACAATCTCTTTATTTAGGTTTATATATAACAAAGCAATTCTTACAAGTATTCATAGAAAACTCTGTAGTGGCTTTAACAATGTCAGCTTTCATAGTGGCATCCACAGATGATTAAAAAACAGAAATTAGCTTTTTATTTCATACTCACACTGTTCCATAAAACACAATTTATATAGCATAGCAAGGGTATTGGGCAGCTTATACAAAAGAAATAACTAAAAGCAATTATTTATAAATTCATACATGATACATGATACTTTCTCAGTCATTTGAAAGAAAAAAAAAACCCCACAAAAATACCCGTTAACAAAAGATGAGACTCCATACTCTAGGGTTTCTCCCCCTCTTCCCCAGAAAAGCTCGCTCAGAAAGTAATGCTCTCTTTACAGTCTTTCATAAGGAAAATGGCAATTTCACATCTTATTTCAGCTTCTACAGAAGACCAAACCCTAGAAATCAGTCTTTGCCATGTTCATTTTCTTCTTATACTGCATTTCAAGGGAAAATAATCAACAGCAATTGTAAAATATGACTCCAGCTTATATAAATGTGAATAGAGCACACTTTCCTCTAGCGACAAAAAGCAGACAAGAAATATTACATACAAACCTTTTTAAATACATTTCAACAGTGTGAAAGAGAGAGAAGGGTCACAAATCAGGAAATTCAAAAGTGACAAAGGAAAGTCTGCTATAATTTGGACTTGCTTGTTTGTCCTTGTGACTTTTTACAAACTACAGAAACATTAACTAGTTCATTTCCTTTTGAATAGACAAGATTGAAGTGTTATACTTCATGATACAGTTCTCAAGCACAAAAAAAAGTGAATCAAGTGCTCTAGAAATAAACTTCACATGTTTTTGCTCTGTCTTATTAACCAGTAAATGTTTCTTTCTTTTTGGAGACCTTGAACCTAGGAAGTTATAAAGGCTAATTATTTCTGCTTTAGTTACCAGGCAAGATGCTATGCCCCTGATGGACATAAGCTCCTGTATTGTATCTGCAGAAGCCTGCAATAACTTTGAAGAAATCCTTCCATACTGTGACAGTTACTGTGTCTGTTGAAGCACAATGCATGTACTGAAGTTACCAACTGAATGACTTGCAAATTTACACAATTGCTGATCCATAGGCCTTTAAAAATATCTGACAAGGTAAATTAATGTAACTCTGACTAGCTCCTGCTTATTATGCACATATGTATATTAAACCATGTGAAATAAATAGAAATGGCCATAAGAAGTAGTTCATATTAGTAATGCACCACTGCAGCCACTAAGTCAAACCTGCATGAAGCCCAAATCAAAATTAAAGGGCTCTGGTGTGCATGAGGATTTATTTTGAAACCTTTCATTCCCACTCCCACTGATGCAGTTCCACTTCTTGACAACCACAGCTGCACTGGTACTGACATAGCCTGACAGTCTGAACTGAGGTGTCAGCTAACACCACCCTGGGTGTCAGTAGCCAGGCCTAGCCCATGCGGTCCTATATTCCACCCTGGGCTAATCTTCTCATGAAATTTTTAAAGTCACTGCCAGCAAAACCCAACCCTCCTTTGCTCAGAATAAATGGCAGACTCCTCTTTGATTTCACCAGCATTCAGCTCAAGTGCTGGCTGATTAGATGTTTATTTCCTCAGATACACCTGTGCCAAATGTAATGCCCATTTTGATTTGCAGGAGTGCCTAAATCTGTCACCTGCAGAAGTGGAAGTTCTGCTACCAATTTTAGTCAGTACAGAAGAAACCTCAGAATGAAAAATCTGATTTGTTACTATTTCGCATCAAAACTGAACCTACTTGGGACTGGGTGAGTGGGATCAAAAAAGGGATGTATTTCTACAGCTAGTGTTTTATATAACAATATAGAAGCCTAAAATGTGATTCAATTTAATGGTCTAAAATACTATACTTAATGGCAAACACACACATAACTATAGGTACTACATAAAAAAGCCTTGTAAAAATTAGCATGTATTAAGTATTTTGGGTTATTTCTTGATCTCTAAGAGAGGTGCCTTACTCACTCAGCTTCAGATAACATGCATTCAGTTTGTCATGTGCAACCTCAGCTTTCTCTCATAAATCAATTCCACCTAAACAATCAGTGACAAGCCTGTCATGGGAGATCTTGCTTCGCTGGACTATATGTCACAGCCTAGTCCCAATTTTACTGTGATGCACTGAAGACAACTTAAAAATGGCATTTGAAAAATAACATTATACTGCTACTGGTGCTACCATCTGATGCTGTAACTCACAGAATTTAGTCCTGGAATTTCTGCACAACATATATATGCATCTAAATACATACAGAGTTTACATAAAAATAGCTATATTTGACTTCACTGCAATATGTGTATCTTTTTCACGGGAGAAAGGCTTAAAGTTAAAGAAAAAAAAAATAGGCACATTTTAAAAAGGAGGTTAATATATTTACCTGTTAAAATGGATACTGGGAGACCAGAAGGAAAAATTCAAGTAATCCAAGTGTATGCAAAATACTAAATCTATAATCCAACTTCATAGACTAATCAATCCTATTTCAATTTTCTGTGATAAACTGCATCTGGTCACATATATACTACTGTGCTTAGCAATTATTATTTTTATGACTTAAAACCAAGCTGTTTCAGCAATGGGAACTGCCATCATTTTTATACAAGTAAAAATTACAGCATAATTAATTTATCCTGTATTAACTAAATATGTTAGTTAAAAAATTCTCCCTAATTAGGCTGGAACTTTCCATAATAACATTTCAATGGCAGAATAGCTATGATCTTTCGAATATTTTTCATGAAGGAAAATTTAATCTGAATATAGACTTAGTAATGTTATATTAGTGGGCTATTTTTTTCTTAACATCTAAAAAAAGCAGTATCATTAGAGCAAAATGCACTGAACTATGGCATATGCAATGTATACATTTTTTTAAAGTAACAATTCATTATTATTAAATCTATTCCATACAAATACAGAACTTCTTATTCTCCCTTCTGAGTCAGGCAGGATTAAAGATTTTTTTTTCTAAGAGTTGACAGGTAGGAAAATACATATTCTAAACATATATGGTGGGGTTTTTTTTGTTTGTTTGTTTCCTGAAACCTGCCAGCATCCGTCTTGCATTGGCTTTTGTCCCCAGTGCACTGAAAAACAATGAAACTGTGTTGCCTTCGAAAATTAGGTAATTTTCTGTATGGAAACAAGACACAAATGAATGAAAGTAAGAAAGCAAAACACAAACTCTCTCTTGTTTCTGAGAATATTCCAATGATGACAATATCAACTGGTTATCTTTTAAACTGTGAATTCCTTTACCTTTGCTATGCAATTTAAGTGCATCTTAGAGTTTCCAGAAAGGCATTTTAAAATTGTCTAGCACATGAAGCTATAGAGAATTAAAAGCAAATTCAGGGGAAGTGTTGTAGTTAATACGACTTGTAAATATCAGTTTTAGAAGAAAATAAATCTGACTATGAGGCATGTCTGTTCAAATGGTTAGAATTCACATTCCAAAAACCATGTTATGTTGGTGAGTATCTCTATTATAGGAAACAGAAAAAGAGACAATGCATTAATCTAAGCAACTCTTCTGGCTTCTAGCACATCATTTTCTAAAACCAGTAAGATTTTGGATTTTGGCTTATATATACAAACATCACAAATGTTTGCTCTAACATTTTACTTAAATTATACATTATAAATTACCATAGCAAATATTCTACTGTTGCCTATTTGACAATGGCACAATTCATAGGTATTTACACTATCATTCTATTTTCATTTTGCTATATTTACCTTGTCCGCAATATACATGAGAAACTGATAGAAAATTATCAACTTTCATCATTATCCTTTTGTCTTTAAAAAAAGCCAAACAAACAACCAAACCCCACAACAAAACCACAAAGGAATAAAACGCATTTGTCTCCCCTGATTATAGTACATTTATCAACTATCCATGTCTCTGACCTGTAGAATTCTCTCTTACAAGTATTTCATTTGGTTAAGGATGATTTGCCATCATATGAGATAAAATCCAATATAATTTAATTTACAGATAAATTATTCTGTGGAGATTGGATTATGGGCTATGAGCAAAAAAAAGGGCATTACTAAATTAAGCATTAAAACCAAACTGCTAATCAGATCTCAGCTAGCTGTGCAGAATTAGAATATTTGGTACCTAGTAAAGAGTTTGTTTTGACTAGCCTTTAAAAATACATGGTTTTCTCTATTAAATCTATAGGGTATTTTATGATAAGGTACGTATTTCTATCATGTTTACAAATTAACCATGGTAGATTACAAAGCCAGTACTTTCTACTAATTATAACTCATCCCAAAGGCCTTCTAGCAAGTGATAGAAATAGCTAAGGAAAAGAAACTATTACGTTAGCTTTAAGAAAGTTTAAGGAAAACTGCAGAAGAACATTTTCATGGGATATTAAAGTGATTTTGATTGCATTGAGCACAAAAAAGTTGAGTTTCTTAGAAAAGAATGGTCTGAAAAGGAAGGCTAGAAGACTGGTGCAAATCTGTCTTAGCAGAAAGAAGCAGTAGTCAGAGTGAGTAGTTTTTCTCTCCCCAGTGTTTCAAGTTAGATAAGAGCGTTTTACATTCAGAAATGGACAATACATGCAAGGCAAAGCAAAGCAAAAAGTCATTGTGAAAGGAGCGAAGAATCTTCAATATGCATGATACAGCGATCATCACAAAACAACACACTGTACTTCAAATGGAGACTCAAAGAAGGCCAAAAGAGAATAAAGCCACAGCCAGCATTGTGAACAGAATGCCAAAAATTCTGATTCAGGTCTTGAAATGCAGCTGAGCAACTGGCAGGTTTTCAACATCTGGGATGTGAGATTGTAACAGATGGGAAGCCAGAGAGTGAATTAAAAGTAAAACCAGAGAAAGGCTGTATTTTTGAAGAAGGGAGATATAACTGTGTATTTATACAAAAGATAAAGAATTATGCCTCAGAGAGAAAAAAGTACTACTTGAACTGGTGCTTAAAGAACATAGGGAGCCCAGAATATGTCTCATGGCTTGTATATCTACAACTACACTTAAATCAAATGCTGGATTTATAGTTATCACTTGGTCATATCTAGCAGAATCTAAGAAACATTAAGAAGCATTACAAGAGAAAATCATAGCAATCAAGCATAAACAAGGGAGTTTGGCAAATAGCAAGCATCAGATGTAGCAAGACATACATTTTGCTAGTTGTATAATCGGATACAGAAGAAAAGGGCTGGAAAAAGTTTACCTCAGGGGAAAAAAAAAAAATGTAACAGGAAGGAAACAATTGAGCTTGAAAGGACAGAGCATCTGTTTCAGTCAGCTGAAAGGAGACAGGCTGGGGGAGGCAACTGTTTCCTTCCAGCATCCTGCCACTGCATCCAAACAGGAGTTTGGCAGGCTGACTGAACAGATTTTCTTTCTTTGAACATCACTAGTTTTCAGGTAAAGCAATAAAACTTTACTCAGTACCAGACTGACATGTGTTAGATGCTTTTTTTATTTAAATGTTTTTTCCTGAAGTGTTTTCAGTCAGAAAGAATATTTCTAAGGTGAAAGGATATTTCTTACGTGGAAGGAGGTCCTGACCAATAAGGTAATTAATTTTCTTTCAATAGATAGTAAAAGGAATCATTCTAAAAAATGTTAAATATTTACTTGGGATGGTGAAAAAAACTGTTTATCTCAATAGATAATACATTCATGTTCACTAACACCTAAAATCAATGTGCATACAGACTGAAAGAAGGGTCTAAGCAGAGGGGAAAAACCCCCTACCCTCCCCTGCAAACACTCACAAACATGAATTTTAAAAGCATGCAATAAATTTTAACAAGATGAATGAGGGTCTCTAAAAACTCTGAAGGGAGAACACGTTGCAGCTCAACTCAGCAACAACAGGCAATTAGGATGCACCTACTTGCATAAGTAATCAGGCTGATTTTACCCTAAACTGTCTGTAAGGAGGTAAATCAGGAAAGATTTGTGACTCATCACATTGCCAAATAAGATTCATGATTTTTCCTCTGTGTAAACAAAATATGTTCACAACCTATCTTCACTAGAGCTTTTAAGTATGACAGTTACTAGGATTTCTGAATAAAATGTATTTTTCAATGTACATCATTAGTGATCTAAGAGTAAGGTTTTACATAAATACAGGGGTGAAACTGCACACAAAATAAAATGGAAAAACACTGCTAACATTGTTTCCTTACATTTGTTCAATGTTTTGTTATTCAGAACTTCCCAGGTTGGAATCTACTACTACAAAGGAAATACGTTTTGATTTGGAAGGATCAAAGGAAAGGTACTGAGCTCAGATATGGGTTTGTTTGTGTCTTTTTAAAAGCCCTTTCAGGTTGGGGAAAATTCACACATTGTAACCTCAGAGCACAATGTGATATAGGCAGCTGCTTCAAGCTGGCTACGGTGTGCAAAGTTCACTGTCATGACCGGCTGATTGCTCAACTGTCAGAGAAAAATTAAAAAAAATACAAAAAGGGGAACATGTGGCAGTTTTAAAAAACACTTTTCAATAAAGCATACTGTGAACTATAGACTATTGCACATCTCAACATGACACAAGAAAAATAGAGAGTTCAAAAGAGAATACACTTTGTAACATAGAAATATACAGACTAGCTTGTGCACAGAAATCAAAACGTGGTTACAAAACACCACTGCAGTCAAACCTGTCTTATACTCTGCTTATGATCTTAGTGACCTTAAGAAACTGGTCCAAACGGATTATCAGCAATACTTTTTTTTGTTACTTTTTTTAAAAAAATATTTTAAGACCACATTTTTGATACACATATATATATTCCGTGGTCAAAACAGACAGACTTAACTTTAGCAATACTAAATAAAAGTGCAAAAACATTCAAAAATAAAACAAAATTAAAAAATATGGAAGCATAAGCTAAAAATTTTCTGCATAGCTGAAGTCTATGTAAAGCGAGTCCTTGGTAGGGGTTGCTGACAGGAGAAAGCAGTTTTTTTTTTAATGTCTTCTGCATGTTTGTTTCAAATAATGCAAAAAAAAGGTCGTTTGTTGGCTTTTGAAGTACTTCACAGGCAGTTCACTCCTGCGTCCTTAGATACCATTGTGGTGGCAGTGCCTCCTTCTGCAAGGTAAACAGCAGTGCTCGATTTGGAGTGGTCTGCCCGGTCACTGCCATTATTGTTGACCTCACAGTGCAGCGGCTCAGTGGAGATGACCCATGTTGAAGGACGCCACCGCTTGAGTGAGTATGGAGTTTTCACACGTTTCTTGATCTTTTCTCCTGAGCCCGATTTGCCATCTTGTGAGGAGTCACCTACTGAAGACAAAAACAAAACAAACAAAAACAGAGTAGAAAATAGTATTACGAGGAAGGTAAGATTAGACTGGAGAGTCCAGGATTATTACTCATGCAAAACAGAACAAAAGAACTAAATCTTATCACACAAAAGCACCTGTGTGGTAGAGACATGACAGGTATATCAACTACAGCAGCTACCACTAAACAAGTGATCAGATTCTGTTCTCTGTCAAATTACTTCAGCGAAGTAATTTGTGTTACCTTGAATGCACATTGGCATCAAACAGCAGAATCAGCATTTGACATTTGAGGGGCTTTTGCAATCATAGTATCTTATATTACCTGTAATGGGAGGTACAAAAAAAGTTGCTACTACAGGATAGCAACGGCTAAACTTTTAATAGCGTAATTAAATCACAGGTCTCCTAATCTTACTTCACCTGGCAAAGCATTTCACCTGAAGGCAAAATGGTCCATCCTCTGTTAAGATCCTAAATCAGGATTAGGGATATTGGGTTGCAAAACCAACTTCAACCATGGTAAAATTTCAGCAGTAGAAATCTGATTTATAAAAAACCTTACACTTTATCTAACCTTCTAACTCTTTCCCTTACCTTAACCTTCAATTAAAGAAACTTACGGCAATAATCTTTTTTCTTCACCTCAATTAAGTTTTCAACTCCAGTCAACATGTTAAAACAAAAATTAAGGCTTCCTACTTGAAAGGAAAGCTTAAACATTCCACTGCTGAATATTCAACTCCATTTTTTGAAAGATTTGTTCTGGTTTTTTGCTAAACAGAATCACAGCATGGGGTCAGAAGGGACCTCTGGACATCACCTAGCCCAATCCCCTGCCAAAGCAGTATCAGCTAGGGCAGGTCACACAGGAATGCATCCAGGTGGGTTTTGAAAGTCTTCAGAGAAGGAGGCTCCACAACTCCACAAAACTTTTCTTTCCAAACACGCCTGACACCCCAAATTATTTTGCTAGTATCAGGGCATCTTGTCTAAACATAGTCAGAGGGTTGCGAGCAGCTTTCAAAGACTGCAGTGCATTCTGGAAATATATTATCTTAAAAATGCATACTAGGAGGCATTTCCAACAGCTCCAACAGGCCCAAAGTCAAACTCAGAGGTGGTACCTAGTTTAACTATGTAACTACATGATTATGTTCTTACTGTAAAAAGGAGAGCCCCATTGTAACCTCTTAGATCTTTGGCTGTTAAACTCTTAGGGCAGTTACTCTGAAGGAGTCTATTAAAATGGATTCCTTCTCTACCTACTAAATTTTAACCTACTGATTAATTTTTAATATGTACATGGTAAACTGACAAAGGATTGCTATAATTATTGGAGCTCAGATAGCAAAGTAGAGAATGCCTGACCCTCTGTCTAGGCTGGGCTAATACAGTACAATAAGTTGCTTTAACAGTAATGAAGTATGCAAGTAGTTATTATAATAAATTATTTTAATCAGAGCATCTTAGAGCCAGCTACTTTTAAGAGAATGAGGAAAAGTAAGAAAAAGAAGGTTTAATGTGCCCCTGAAGGAAGAAACAGGAAACTTTTTCAATATGCTTTGTAGCTGCCAAGGTAGGTGTCTTGCATGGAATAATGAAATAAAGTTAGAAATTACTTCCTTCTTGGAATCGGAGCAGACAAGTTATAAAGGGATAGATTTATTCCATGTATGTGGAAGGAAGATGTGCTGGAGTTGATGTAGACTGGACTTTATCAAGAAAATTGATATTTTGCTGACAGAAAATAAATTTATATAGTATTTAGTAAGTATGCTTTCAGGAGGAACAGGAGAGACAGAAGTATTTTCTATTCAAGCAGATATACATAATTATTCAGTAAAAAAAGTGTCAGGGAAACTGTGCAAGTCCTGCAGGCACTTACACTGCGTACTACTGCTATCCAAACTATTTGTGGCTGACAGATCCAGTGAATTAGGCCTCTGTGCTCTTCTAGTCTGGGTCTGCCCAGGATTTCTCACTACATTCTGGGTACTGACTGTAGCTGTGTCTTGCACTGGACACAGATTACTGTTGTTGTTATTAGTATTTGTTCGGCCATTATCCAGTGGTCGCTCTCTCCTGTCTACTAGGCGGTCCAGAACACCTTCATCATGGCCAACCTGCTGCTCCCGCCTCAACAAGGGTTCATGCTCATCAGGGCTTGAATTAATATTCAGCCGACTATCCTCTCCACTGAACTGGTTCTGAAGCATTTCCTGGGCCCTCTGCGCTACTGAACTGGTTGTCTGGCCCGATGGCACTGTGCCGTTGGCATACTGGGTTGTGCCAGCATGGGAGTTTATGCTGTGGCTTCTGCCAGCCACTCCGTTCATGGTAACTGTCACAACATGAGGTTCTGCAGCATTGATAGTGTTCATCTTGGCAACGCCTGTTTCCACTTGCTTCAAGTTTGATTTGTGCTTGCCACCAAATTTTAACCGTGGCTCCTTTGTTGAATTTTTGGTGTTTAGGGGCAGGCTAGTAGGCCTCTTCGGAAGGTTCTGTTGCTTGGGTAGAGGATAGACCTGAGCAGATGGGACATCCGGAATCAAACATGCTTGACCATTCCCAGCTTGTGTGAAGTCCTGTTGTCCTGTCACCTCTACTGCAAGTTTTATCAGCGGATAAAGCAAGCTCGAACTAGTGCTGCTGAGAGGATCTGGCCCGCTAAACTGCTTAAGTGAATGTTCCATCAGATTCTCATCAGAGCTTTCTTTCAGGTTCTTATCCACTTCTTTTGGATCCAATTTATTTGTCTCTAAGTCCTCCTCTGTTAGCTGCAGACAAACAGGGGTGGGCCCACCTGGCTGTATGACATTTGTAGTATGGAAGTTTGTTTCGTCTGAGTAAGGCATTTCAGATATGGTAGTCATGCCAGTGCTAGGAGTGAGGCCGGTTGTATTGGTGGTGGTGGTATTGGTGGACAAACTGGTGACACTTGTCTCAGGACTAGGAATGCGAGCTTGTGCTTGTTGCCGCTCATAGTTAATGGAGTTTCTGTTCTTTTCCCCTGAAGTCAATGGCGTAGTGGACATTGAATGTTCAGAAGAAATGTTCTTCACTATGCTGTCCGTGTGGTGGATTGAATCTTCAATGTAGGAAGAGGAAGAGTAATCTGGATATGGCCTTATCTTTGATACACGTCTATGATGCGACAGATTCCTTTAAGAAAAAATAAGTGATATTAAGATCATATATGTAAAAATCACCTCATATTATAAAGCCTGTCATTTAAGAGAGCTGAGTGTCTCTCTGTTTCTTTTCCTGCACAAACTAAGGGCAGATGCAGTACAAACTAAGATCTTTCAGTAACTTCCTTGAAAAATCCTGGGTAGCAGAATATTTGTTTTATTAGGAGAGCAGTTTTGTCATGGAAGTAATGTTATTTATACAACTAAGTCAGATAACAGCAATTTCCTTCTATTTGTCCAATATGCTGTTAGTCTAGTTTACTGCTAAGGTACTGCTGCTCTATTTGCAGAAAACTGATGCTGAAGAAGGGCAACAAAAACTCAGCACACAAGATGGAGAAAGTGATGCTGGGAAAGTCACAAGGTCCTAAACCATGAAAAATCTATTATTTTAACAGTGTAGGTATTCTACAATTTGAACATTTTTTTCATGACAATAAACACTGCCATATACAGCAACATTACTCTTCTATCAAATCCAGATTTCTTGTGTATACTATTAGACACCGATGTCAATTCTGCAAATTCTCACTCCCTCTGGATGATATATAAGCAGAAGATGTGCAGCACTTCTCTTCCTGGGGTCAGAATAACGATGACTTAAATGCTGGCCCTTTAATGGAAAAGCTACAGGTTTGAGACAATTTCCTGAACTCACATTGCCTGCAAATTCAGTTTTTAGCAGAACACTTTAAACAGAAGTTTTATGCATCATTTAGCAAGAATCCTTAAAGACAATTCATAATCACTTCACATCTTTGCAAGCCTGTTTGTCCAGCTGGTGTAAGTTCACTTTAAAAAGCTGCTCTGTGAGAAGTACAGTTGTTCACCTAAAAGGTGCCTGAATTCTGGGGACACATAGGAGATCTTAAGAACACAAGCAATCAGGATCATGTCACTACAATAGCCATATGTAGACTAGCTCATGCAACACACACCCGATTTACAGGTGCAGAAACGTTAAGCTAGCAGTGTGCTCTGGCTTCCTTGCTGGAGTGAGCTGAGCATTGCATTG